>VWZE01008854.1:1764-15383 GCA_013396675.1 Eubucco bourcierii
TTCCAACCTAAACCATTCTATGATCCTATGATTCTTCAATAAAATATTGTTTACAGAAGTACATCACATTAATAACTTTCCAAGCAAAGAATGAGACAGAGAGGCAGTGACAGACAGAGGTGAACGTCAGTGCTGTTCAAGTGTCATTGTTGTGAAAACATTATTAGTTATGACATTTGTACTAAGGGTAAAAAGAAGTAAGACTCAACCAGTGAAGAATTATCAGCCTATTAAAATGCTGTCATGCTCTGATTCTTATGGCATTCAGCGCTTTCAGGACTGGCCCTAGCATTGCAGTATAGGAAGTTTGACATGCATGAATTATATATTGTCAATTAAAATTACCTATTGCCTAGTGTAAGTCAATAAGAAGACATCTCTGCCTCTGGGTTTTACAGGTAATAAGAAATGTAAATATGGAAAGTACTGTCTATTCACTTTGAGTGCAAATTTATGTTCAAAGTTTATATCACCTTGATGTACTACAGTCCAGACTCCATCTTTAATCAATGTAAAAGAAGTCTACTCCAGATCAAAGAGCGATATAGGATTTTTTATAATTGTTTATATACAGTCGGTAGTTTACTTTTCACAGAGAATATTTTTGTAATAAAGTCTTCAATTAATAGCCCATTTTAGTGGAGGAGTTATTAAATAATGTTGAGATGATATTTTTCAACAATTAGTATAGTTTATTAATATTCAATATTCATAACTCTCACCACCCTGATCACTAATTTTAATAATAATCAGTTATTTTCATCAGTCATGGAAACTTTATACAGGTAATAACAGGATCTAGAAATAGCTAGTAATAATATATAACATTAATTGAACTCAGCTGAACTGGAAGAGAAGACTTTGTGGTTAGTGTACCACTTGCAGTCAATACACTGCTTGCTCACTAGATGGACTCAAGGAGCTCCTTTCCGCTTACAGCAGAAGGCAATGGTGAATTACAAGAGGCTTTAAGTATTTACTCACAAAACATTATCTCCTGACTCGTGGGGCCAGCTACAGCTTCAGGCAGTACCCAATCGCTTTCAGGGAGTTCTGGTTCTTCCTGGGTTGCTGGGAAAAGGAGGCAGACAATCTCTGACCTGGTCCTGATCTCCTCTGGATGATCTGTGTATCTCCAGAATTTCCTGTCTTGGCAGGAGACTTTCAGGTGCAGGTAGGATGTTTGCAGGTGCAGTCTCAGCACAGTGTCACTCTGGCTATGCAGGCCGATCATGTGGAGGCATTTAGAGCTTGTTCCTGGTAAACCTTTGGAAGCCAGTTTCCAGGTAGTTCAGGATATAAATTAGAGTGGGTATAATGGCAGAGATCAGGTACAATAGCAAAGCCACTGTGCTACTCTCTCATGCCTTTTATCAATACAGCCTGAGACTAATGGGCCTTTGGACACAGAATAGCCAATCAGAATGGCAGTTAGCCAAGCCTGACCATATTAGGTGAAGCCATAGGCTTGCTTTACCCTTTTTAGGGCAGAGTACAGCTTTGCTCAAGGCATACACAAGCTGAGTGTGTGTACCTTGTTTACACAGGCTGCTACGGGCCAGGGTTCTTAGACTCAGTGGCTCCAGGTTCTTTGTCCTCTTGCCCTGTTTCTCCCCAAAATATAGAGAGGGAGAGCAGAAAAACATGTCTGGGCAAGCCAGGATATATTTTGGCCTGCTTAGGCCTACCACGACACCCATGAACATACTGCAACACATCCTAGCACACCACTGACTTAACAGATCACCAAGGAATACAGTAAAATTATCAGAAGTGGAACATAGTAGAGGATTTTCAAAATGAAGGACAGAATACCACATCAGATAAAACACACATACATTGTCATAGTTGAGATGGAGTGGAGCAGGGATACCTGGTGCTTGGTACAGGAGGGTCTGGAATGAAGCCAATTGAGTGGAGATCTGATCAGAGCTGCGCACAGATCAATATGATCCAAGCAATGCCACTGTCCATTTATTGAATGCGGACATGCATTTTTATACCCTTCTAACAGACTGTTCAGGCCAACCTATTACAAAAGCAATAGGACAAATCATTTAAGGGACAAAGTCTTGATCCAACCAGATGTCTCAAATTGTCCAGATACAAACTCTCTTGGAATTGTGTAATTGGTCTAATTCATTAAGGCACACTGTGAGAAACCAAATAGTTGGATGCATTGTTATCTGTTAGAACGCTTCTTGTTTGCCTTGAATCTTCCTGCCGTTGGTCATTGTTATGCCTTAATTCCAAGTTGTTATTGTAGTTCTTCTGCAGCTGCTATAGCCTGTGTCCTTGGCTGTTGAGATAGACTTTTCTACCAGGCTTGAGAAAGTTCAGCTTACGGTTTTTCAGTTAGCAAAACTTGGTTAGTTAACTTGGATTTGCTCACATACCCAGCTAATACAGAATATTTCCCTACAATGGAGCACAGCAGAAAACCATGAAAAATCAAACACATTAGTGATCTTTGTGTTAATTTATTTGTTTGGCCTATGAAAAAGAGCAACCACTGAAAGCACTGAGCACCTTAATTTTCTTGGGGCCCAGTTCTTTCAGGTATCATTCACTATGTTCCATGATTAATTTCAGACAAATTCTCTATCATATTTATTTTTGTACCACAAATGCTCTCTGATCCTGTAATGACATTTAATCCTACAGCATTTAAAGCACCCTGACATGAAAAATGTAGGGATTTTGTACAGAAAACATCATGAGACAGTTAACATTTTAATTTGCTAAGCAGTTAACAACTCCACAACAAGGATGTAAGAAATCTAACAAGAGAATTAAAGGGACCAATGATGCTTTTTCAATGAAGTATTCTATAAATGTCTTATAGCTAGAGCTATAAGTCTCTACTTTTAAATACTTGGTATGTTACTTGCAAAATATGTATCAAGCATGTATTTTTCAACCATAACTGTCAGGAAAGAGTTGTGCCTGCTGCAAAGAAAATATCAGATTCAACACAGACGCATGTTTCAAATAATCTAGGGATCTTGTGCAGTCAGAAATAATTTATTATGCACATCTGTAAGACTGCTATGTTTTAAATGACAAAGTTTTTATTATAGCTTACCATTATTTACTTAGGGGGAGGAGAGAATCCTGGCAGTTTCAAAGAATCAAGTTTCTTCTTTAATAAAAAGAAGGAGATAATCTCTCCACACTTAATTCCGTCCAGATTGTATTTGATCATTCTGCATGGTTTTGTGACTTACACTTTTCAACACAGTGGAAGCAAGGATTAAAACTCAAAATTGCTCAGTTTAAATGAAAACAGCTTTTATCAGGAGCAAACTGAAATCTTTGTTCCAAGCTGACAGTAAAG
This sequence comes from Eubucco bourcierii, assembly GCA_013396675.1. Taxonomy (NCBI): domain Eukaryota; kingdom Metazoa; phylum Chordata; class Aves; order Piciformes; family Ramphastidae; genus Eubucco; species Eubucco bourcierii. The sequence goes on from VWZE01008854.1 coordinate 5,102, forward strand.
GGCTGCATTCTGCCCTTGACACAGCTACCCACTACTCATCAGGTATAAAAGAGCAGTGTGAATGGGCTGAGTGGCTTGCTATCCATAGAATCATAGAATGGTTAAGGTTGGAAGGGACCTCAAGGATCTTCTAGTTCCAACCCCCTACCATAGGCAGGGACACCTCCCACTAGTACAGGTCACTCAAGGCCTCATCCAATCTGGCCTAGAACACCTCCAGGGAGGAAGCATCTAAAACCTCCCTGGGTAACCTGTTCCAGTGTCTCAGCACCCTCACTGTAAAGAACTTCCTCCTAACATCTAGTCTAAATCTCCACTCTGCTAGTTTAAACCCATTGTCCCTTGTCCTTGCCCCTTATTCCTCAGGCAGGTCCTCTGGGTTATTTTATTTTATTTTATTTTATGATGTTAGGGGACAGATTTTGTTAAAAAGAAAATGTCTTTTTAATGTGATATACATTGCTTCAGTGCATTGCCTTGGTAGACCCTTGATAGTGTCCTGGATTCCAAGGAAGGTGCTGGTTCACTTTGTGTTTCCTCTTCCAGTGCTCAGAGAGCTCCTGGCTAGGCAAAAGTGTGGACATTTTAAGTAGTGCTTAAAACAAAGAAAACAAACCATTTATAGGCTTTCAGGAGATAAGAATTACAGAATTTTGTACATGGAGGTAAGTTCTTACACAGTATGACAGAAAGGACAAGAACTTATTACATCTACACCCTACAGAACAAGGATAGTATGCTCCAGATGAAGCTACCAAATTACATTCTGTAGTACCACATAATCACAACCTTCCAATTCTTGCTTCCCAGAAGTAACAACCCTCAATTTACTCCTGGGATGAGAAAACTGCAGTTTCAGGACTGCTGTTTTGCCCACAGATCCTGGATGCCCATTCATGTCTGAACATGACATTTCTAAAGCTGCAACATTTGTCCATTTGAGTTATATTTATGTCCTCTTAAATTTGTTTACATTTCACATCTGTGTGCAACGTGCATGTCGAATACAAGTTTTGAAGTCAGAATATATTTTCTGCTTGTGCTACCAGTGGGGTACCTTTCTCTTGAAGGAGTTATTATTTCTACTGAATTCCAACCCTTATGTCTTCCCTACTGACAATGAAGACAAATAGTTTTGTCCTGATTGAAAGTGCCCCCACAGACTGGTAGCAGAGCCTGGAATATGCACAGGGACCAAAATTCACATCTATCATGATGCCTATATGTAATAAAAAATACTACTTCTTTCTACTAATTGTGCTTTTTTGTGTATCATTGAGGCTGAAATATAGAACTTTTTTGGACCATTGTTTACCTTCGACTATCACTTTCAGTGGATTTAATGGAAAACATCAAAGAATTTCTCTCATATCCTTTCCCCTACTTTTGAAATAAAAAACCGACTTTTCTGTACTTCACCCTAATTCAGTGTATTTAAGCAAATGTAAATATTTTTTAAAATTTTATTAATACAAGAGTACAACAGAAATGTGAAGTTGAATATTAAGTATAATTATTAACTAGTTATTGTATAATAATTCCTTTAAAAGGGTCAATAAAGCTCAATTTTCTTCCTCTATTTTTATAGGTAAATAAAACTTTTGAACAGGACCTTGTAAAGATAATTTGACAAAAGTAAAAATCTTACAAATACCAGCAAGTTTAATTTGGATATATTCATGTTTCATAAAAAGTGCATTACACAAAATATGCAATTTTATATAACTGTGAGTTATGTATTATATTGGCAAAACATCATCAGGGAATTGTATTGCTGAACTTAAGCAATAAACATGAGTAACTTTTTGCCTTATCAGAATGTGGAAGATACAATCGCTACAGAACAAGAATTTGACAGGAATTTTTTGTTTACAGCACAAATTGACAGAAAAATAGAAGACTTAATTTAAAAATTAATTATTTGCATGAATAGTTGGATAATGTCAGCCGGTATATTATCCATGCTTTAATAATATACAGAGATGTGATCATTAAGGGTAGAGTTATAAAAACTTAATGAGTTCCGTTGTCTTGTGGCGTACTTCTGTTCTTTCAGATAGACTGTGATGAAGTGGTGAGAAGAAGTCCAAGGACAATGAAGAAAGATTTCAGGGTCTTGGGATGACTGGTCAAGAATCAGGAGTACAAGTTGTATTCTCTTCTGTCCTTCAAGTTGTGGGGAATAATGAGGTGGTAAACAGTAAGAGCCAGGCGATCAGTGCCTGGCTCTAAGCCTGACACTACCAACAAGGCTATGGATTCTCTGACCATGGGTTTATTTCCAACATAGCAGAAGGGAAAAGCTTGTTGCACAGGGCAAAAAGGGTTTTAGGACAACAGTTAGCAGGGCTCACTGAGAGGACTTCAAACTAGATTTGAAGGGGAATAGGGATGTAACTCGGTTTGCCAGAGAGGTGCCTGAGTGTTGTAGCTCGGTACTTGTGGGGCAGTGTGCTCATATTTTTGAGAAACAGAAGGTTTACCACCCCTCAAGATTGAAAACTCTGCTCTCAACTCCATTCCTGAAATGCTGATATACCAATGCACACAACATGAGAAACAGACAAAACTGCGATCTCATTGCAATTACAGAAACACTGTGGGATACCTCACTTGACTGAAACACTGTCATGGATGTCTATATCTTTTTTTTAAATAGATTTGTAGGAAATAGGATCTCAAGTGATGTCAGTTAGGAACTTTCCCCACTACGACTATTGGAATTTACCAGACTAGCTCAGACAGCTCGAAAGTAAGATGAAGCTGTATTTACATCAAGGCAAAATTTACAAGCATATGAACACAATACATTTACAAGTGTTTATAATTATATACAAATTAGAAATAATACAGTAATCTAGACTCCCTCCTGGATAAAACAAACTGCCCGAAAAGGGCTCAAAGCTACCCTCTCTTTCTCCCTATCTCCCTTCCCAGAGAGAAACCAAAACAACCAGTCAACAAAGAAAGCTTACTTTGTTTGAAATATTAGAGGGGAGTAAAGATGAAGCAAACAGGGAACACCCCAGTATGGAGAGTGGGACAAATTGTTGGCATTTTGGTTTTTTATCCCACTCAGCAAACAAATGAATGATATAGACTTCATCATTATTTTGTGTTCACAACCAATGATCTAATATCAAGATACTCCGATTAGCCTCAAATCAGTACACCAAGATATCATTGAATTCTTTTCTCCTCACTCTTTGAAGTCCAGTAGATATATGCAGTAACATAGAGTTCTCAGCAGAATAAAGGGATGATTGTTCAAAGGACAACTGACCCATTCCACCCTTATGCTGAAACAAACTCAAAGTGGGTAGACAAGCATATTAAGATATAGAAGATCCGGAAAATAGTGGAGAAGATGCTAGGCATTGATAGAAAGATGATGCCAAGAAATGTCAAATCATGTGTAGTTGTGGCAGCAGGGACAAAAATGTCCTTAATACAGTATTTGATTATCTCTTCTAAGGAGATATCTTAAGCAAAACACTGATTTCTAGAAGTAAAAGACTGCAAGAATTTGGCTACAAGGATTTCAGAAGAAAAGCACTGGTGAAGAAGTCTATAGCCAGTGGATTCACACTATATAATAATATTCAATACAACCTTTGTTCAGAATAACAGTATTTGACAGGTTATATAATACTAATAAAATGTAAATTAACTGTTGTGTGGATTGTGCACTGACTTGATCATTTTCACCGTATGCAAACTCCATTAATCACAGTTTCTGGACTGTAAAAACAAAGTCAGAGAAGAGAGGTTTTAATCACACTGATTATAGCTTCTGTTTTTAACATCTCTACTTTTAACATCTCTGTTTGTAACTACCAGCTATTTAGATTAATTTAATTTTGATTGTTAGTCCAGTTTTGTTCAATATCTTTATCAATGATCTAGATAAGGAGATTGAGTGCACCCTCAGCAAGCTCGCTTATGATACAAAACTGGGGGGTGTGGGGGAGGTGTGGCTGACACATTGGAAGACGTTACTGCCATTCAATGTAATGTGTACTGTGAGAATGCAAGAAGTAATGTGAGAAGAGAAGAATAATGAGCTGTGTACAGAGCGTTCGACCTTCATTCCCACAACTCCAGGATGCCTCCCACGTGGGAGGAGAGATAGTGGGCCACCTGGCCCAAAGGAAAAACAAGTCACGAAGATCGTTAAAGACTGGGTTGTACATCACCTGGATTACGTTAATGCTTTGTTTGTATGAGGGTATAAAATGAGTCACTGTAAGGTAATAGGGAGACACTTGGTTATACATTTGTTACACTTGTCTTGCACAAGTCTTACACTTGCACTTACATGGAATAAAGGGCACCTGCTTCAATCTAAAGGTGGCCATTGCATTTGTCTGATTACTGGTAGTGATGAGTGGTGGAGAATGCAGGCAACAACAGAACGACACAGCAATACTGGACAGGCTGGAGAGCTGGGGAAAGGCAAACCTAATGAAGTTCGATAAGGACAAGTGTAGAGTTCTGCGTCTGGGGAGGAAAAACACAAAGCACCAGAATGGACTAGGAGTTGTCCTTCTGGAAAGCAGCTTCATAAAGAAAGACTTTGGAGTCCTAGTGGACTAGTAGTCCTAGTCCATAGCCATGGAACAGCAATGTACCCTTCTGGCCAAGGGGGTAAATGATTCCTTGGGATGCATCAAGAAAAGAGTGTCCAGCAGGTCTAGGGAGGTTCTCCTCCCATTCTACTCTGCCCTGATAAGACTACATCTGGAATACTACATTCAGTTTTGGGTTCCCCAGTTCAAGAGGGATAGGGATCTACAGGAGACAGTCCAATGGAGGGCTGCAGGATGATTTGGGGCCATGAACGTCTTTCCTTTGAAGAAAGACTGGTAGAACATGGTCTGTTCAGTCTTGAGAAGATAAGGCTGAGAGGGGATTTTACTAATGTCTATAAACATCTGAGAAGTGGGTGTCACAACAAAGGTGATAGTCTCTTTCAAGTGCTGCCCAGTGATAGGAAAAGGAATGAAAAGTACAAGCTGGAATCCAGAAGGTTCCACATCAGCACAAAGAGAAATTTCCTTATGATGAGGTTGATAGAGAGCTGCAACAGCCTGTCCAGAGACATAGTGGAGTGTCCTTCTCTGGAGACCTTCGAAACCCACCTGCGTGTGTTCCTCAGCCTGCTCAAGGTGATCCTGTTTTGACATTGGGGTTGAACTACACAATCTATAGAGGACTCTACCAACCACTAAGATCCTCCGATTCTGTGATTACAAAAGTAATTAAAGTGAAAACCAAATAATAAAAACCTTACAAAAGTATCTCTCAACCGGAATCTATCAATATACCAATCTCAGGATTGGGTTGAATGCAATTTTTGTTCAATTTCAAATTGATTAAAACAACAAATACAAAATTTAACATTAAATCCACCCTATTTTACTCAAATTAATCCTAATTTAAAGGTAACAACTTTCAGCCTTCACTAGTAAGAAAATTACATATATGTTCTGTATTCATTCTCACAAAATCATCATGATTCAGACTCTGTAGACAGCAGTAAGAACTGGCTGTGACATGTTACCTCTGCTATTAATGATAATGTATATGATACTTCAATAGCCACCAGCAATTTGAGTCTCAAAACTGCACTGTATGTACTAAAAAGCTCAAGATTACATCACACAATTTGGTTTAACTTGTATCATGTGTGCTCTTTAGCATGGTACTTTGTATATAAGTGCCAATGACATTTAATGCTAGTATGACTTTTCTAGGAACTGGAAAATGCTTTATCCTTATTTTATATGATAGGAAATGAGGTACAGAGAAAATAACTGATTTGCAAAGAATACTTTGTAATTCTTTCAGAACAAAGAAATAAAAGTAGGATCATACTTCTACCCAAAACACTAGAAGATTTTCAAGATCTTTTTCTCTTATTTATTATTATACTTGAAGTCACATGAAAGGAAGTAACTTTAATTCCACCTAAATAATAAAATAAAATTGCAAATCTAAGTGTTTTTTTAAAAATTATAATACATTAGTAGTCTAAAAAGTAATAATTACAGAAATTCAATTGTGAAATAAATTCAAATATAGTGATTTTTGTTCTCTCCATATTTTTCGTTGGATTGACCATTGCAGGGATGGGCCTTTTTCCAAGACTTGAATTGTATTTCTTAGGACAGAATACTCCATTGAGAAAATTCATTCCCAGAGGAGAAGTCCAAGTCTTCTATAAAATGGAAATATATCTGCCAAAATGGTGCTAATAAGGTCACTGAAGTGCCACCTTATCATGCAATTTAAATGTGTTATCTTGATTCCTGTTTTTTAGCCTTGGTTTATAAAATAAACTAATATGTTTTCTTTCAAAAAAAATTTTGTTGTGAATACAGGTTTTGGGTTGGACGTTAGTAAGAAGATCTTCATGGAAAGAATGATTTCCCATTGGAATGGGTTGTCCAGGGAGATGGTAGAGTCAATGTCCCTGGAGATGTTTAAGAGGAGGCTGGATGAGGCACTTAGAGCTATGGTTTAGTTAATTCAAAGGGTTAAATGATAGGTTGGACTTGATGATCTTAGAGGTCTTTTCCAACCTCATTCATTCTGTGTGTAATTCTGTGATAAAAATATTCCTTTCAATAAAAAGTAAGACTGGTATATTCTGGTAATACCGAGTTGCTTATTATTGTAGACAGATTATTTTTCAAGAAAAAAGTGTTTCTCAGAATATTTAGATTTCAATCTTTCCTTGTTTTCTTGTAAACAGTTTAAAAATACATACAATAAAATATTTTGTTTTGTTTTTGTTTGATGTTCCTTCCCCAGATCAGCTAGACATGCTTGGATGTGTTTATACTATACATTTCTATTCAGAACTGTTTTTGAGGGCTTTTGATAAGCTGCCATCTGTGAAGTCATTTCAAGGAGTTTAGTCACAAAACTGCAAGTGAGTCATATTAGTGTGACGTGGTATGTGCTTCCAGCCCTCAAATTGTTGTTTTTGCATGATACTCACTACATCAATTACCAACTATTTCAAAGGTAGCGTTACATCTTACACGAGTGCCTCTGCATCCTTTAGGAGAATATGATTTCTGCTTTCTGCAATGACAAGTATTTGTAATTTACTAAAGGCATCTATTTGCTGGTACAAGAAATATTTAAGGATTATAAGAGAGCAATAGGTGACAAACAGCACTGCTTTTTGATCACCACTCATAAGTTTTTGGAATGTGTTTATATTAAAGTCTTGACAGGAATGATAAAAAGCAACATAATAGAAGATATGAAAGACAGATTACTATATTATTGTTACAGGTACAGACTAATGCCTACTTTGACAGAAAGTGTACATTAATTTTCTGAAATTTTTGTTCTTCTGGAAATTTTGTAGTATATTTAGTACGTTAGTTCAAAATACTTACAGTTGTCCAGAGTCCATTCAGAATCAGATTTCTCAGCAGGAAGGTTAAGGTAGAGAAAGAAGTACTAAAAAACTGACAGTCTAAGAAAACAAAACAAAACAAAACAACCAAAAACCCAACAACAAACCAAAACAGAACAAAAAAACACAACAAAACTTTAATAAGTGTTTTTTTATTATAAACAGCTCTGAGATCGAAATCTGAAAAAAAGCTTGCTGAAGGAATGAGGTATGAAATTGGAACTACATAGGTTGGACATTTTAACTAGTAAAACAACCCATACTGAAATCACAACTCTGATTCAAAGTAGAAGTACATACCAGCAACTTCATTGCAAGAATATTATCCTTTTTTTTTTCTGGTAAGGTTTATACATTTCAGAAGTATTTAATTATTAAAGTTGGTCTTCCTGCCACAGGGAATCCTTATTCCACCACAGGCAGGTGTTTATATTGAGAACTTTCTTCACTGATCTCTCTTAGAAAATCTTTTATTCTTTTAAAATTCAACCTACTTCTAATAGTCACAAAAGCTTAAATAATTTTTTTTCAGTTATATTTCAAAGTTACAGATATGATGCCCCTACATGACACTATTAATGACACTAGGTGCTGAGGTATTTTTGAGGACTCTATATATTACCCTGGTGTTGCTGAATTTCCATGACATCTGAAAACCAAACATATGTATGTGTACATATATGGTCAGTTTCACCTATGTATTTTTCATACCAGTTTTAACAGCTTCTGTGACATTCTGAGTATTAGGGGATACCATGACTCAATTAAGAATTTGTTCTGTAGGATGTATAGACATGATAGTAATTTGTAATGTAACCTCCCGAAGATTAGTTGTAAGCTGTGCTTGAAGTAATTTAAATATAGGTCAAATCCAGTACACCAGTATTGAGGAGAGGTATATATTTACTTCCATTTAATTAACAAACTTGTTGTCTAGTCATTTGCTTTTATTTCTCTTTCCTTGTCATTTATACAATTTTTCCTGTGATTTTTCATTGCTGATTAATTCTGATATATTTTAGCAACTCAGTCATTCTACGTAATGTAAATTTAAGTGCCCTCACAATTTTTCTATATCCTCTTGCTTTTATAATATGTAAAATCAAATCTTTTCAATCTCGTATTGGCCACCAATGACTCTTTCTGATTCTAACACCTCTTAATTACTTTTGCCATCAGTCTTTAATTTATGTACGATAATATTAAGTAAAGCCTTTCCATCATTGTTAATTATAAGTGTGATTGTGAATAATTAGTCTACAAACTTTTAGGGTGACTGAGTTGGTGTTAATTCTCCCCACAACATCTTTCTGTGATGTGTTTTGCAGTGATGTAGCTGGGTGTTGGTAACACACCACTGTTTAGTCTGCAAGGCTGTACTCTTTGACCATTCCCACCACCACTGACAGGCTGAAGGATGGGCAAGACCTTGGTAGGCAACACAGCCAGGCCAGCTGAACCTAATTGACCAATGGAGTATTTCATAACATATGACATCAGCTCAGATATAAAAGCTAAGTTAAAGAAGGAACTGGGGCGTTGTTTGTGGATGGTAACTGTCCTTTGGAGCAACCACTATCCATATTGAAGCCCTGCTTCTCAGAAAATGACTGAACATCATCTGCTGATAGGAAGTGAAGAATAATGCCTTTGTTTACCCTTGAATCCATACGCAGTCTTTGCTTTTGCTTTTCATCTTATTAAGTTGCTTAAGTCTTAACTTGTGAGCCTTTGGTTATACTTTTTCTCTCCCCTGTCCATCTAAGAAAGAGAAGTGATAGAGCTGCCTTGGTGCGCATCTGGCTCCCAGCCAGGACCAAACTACCTCACAGGGTTATATATTTCATGTACACAATTAAAAGGATAGAATTTTTCTTAAAACTATAGTTAGACCTTAATTTACAATAAATAAGGTAGATGAATGAGAGATGTGAAGCTTTCTCATAATAGTAAAATATATATTGAAAGATCACAAATCAGTTTCTCTGAGTTCAGTAATGTTTTTCTAGTTTCAGCTCACTTTAATAGAAGTAGAAATAGAAAACCTAAAGCAGGCAATGTTCAGTGAGGAATACTGAATACAGCTCAATTCACACAGCAACTGACTACATTTTTGGCATGCCAAGTACATTTGCAGACCATATGAACCGGTCATTTTTTTGGCTTCATTTATGTGTAGTAAGCAAGTATACTACTAAAAAGCAACTTTGATAATTATGAAAGTCTGTAATAACATCTGGTTGCCAGTTGGCAGGCACAGCATCACACAGATGTAATTCTGCTTCATTCTGCTCAAAGAATTCAGTATTAAGAGTGAATCCTAGTTATGAATTGTAGGGATAAAGCACACGTTTAAATTTTTACCTGTTCAAAATGAATTTTAGTCACTTGTCTGAGCATCAAATTACATTTCTTCAATAAGAAATAATTTTAAATTCTCCAATGAGAAATTAATAATTTAAAATAAGGAAATTAGGTCTCATTATACCACTGCAGCCAACATAGAATCATAGAATCATAGAAAGGTAAGGTTGGAAGGGACCTCAAGGATCATCTAGTTCCAACCCCCTGCCATAGGCAGGGACACCTCCCACTAGTACAGGTTACTCAAGGCCTCATCCAATCTGGCCTTGAACACATCCAGGGAGGGAGCATCCACAACCTCCCTGGGCAACCTGTTCCAGTGCCTCACCACCCTTACTGTAAAGAACTTCCTCCTAACATCTAGTCTAAATCTCCCCTCTGCCAGTTTAAGCCCATTGCCCCTTGTCCTGTCATTGCAGGACCTTGTAAATAATCCTTCCCCAGCATTCCTGTAGGCCCCCTTCAGATACTGGAAGGCTACTA
>VWZE01008857.1:0-57173 GCA_013396675.1 Eubucco bourcierii
TTCCAACCTTACCATTCTATGATTCTATGATGTGGAGTGATTGCACTTCTCTAACAGAGAAGCCACATTTCAAAATCTGTGTGACAAGGAGTCTCCCTTCTAGTTCACTGTCAGTTTTTCCCAAACAACGAATCCATCCCAATATCCCAGCTTTTCTGTTTTCAAGTCTTTACTTCTCATTTTCTAAAAACTTGCTTTGCTCCTGTGTTTTGAGGGTTAGAATCATAGAATCATAGAATGGTAAGGTTGGAAGGGACCTCAAGGATCATCTAGTTCCAACCCCCTGCCATAGGCAGGGACACCTCCCACTAGTACAGGTTACTCAAGGCCTCATCCAATCTGGCCTTGAACACATCCAGGGAGGGAGCATCCGCAACCTCCCTGGGCAACCTGTTCCAGTGCCTCACCACCCTTACTGTAAAGAATTTCCTCCTAACATCCAGTCTAAATCTCCCCTCTGCCAGTTTAAGCCCATTGCCCCTTGTCCTGTCATTGCAGGACCTTGTAAATAATCCTTCCCCAGCCTTCCTGTAGACCCCCTTCAGATACTGGAAGGCTACTATCAGGTCCCCTCGAAGCTTTCTCTTCTCCAGGCTGAAGAGCCCCAACTCTCTCAGCCTGTCCTCATAGGAGAGCTGCTCCAGCCCTCTGATCATCTTTGTGGCCCTCCTCTGGACCCGCTCCAACACTTCCATGTCCTTCCTGTGCTGAGGGTTCCAGAACTGCACACAGTACTCCAGGTGGGGTCTGACGAGAAGGTTCCCCTGCATCTTTGTACATACATAGATTTTGACCTTGGAGTCACATGATGGCCATAAGCTTTAGGAAGTGATTTCTCAATGTCATATTCAACAACCTTCTTTTTCAATGTGGAGGCTCAAGTTACTGGGCAGTGATGTAGCTGCCTGGACAGTTGAAAGTGCGTTAAAATAACGTTTTACAAGTATGAATATAATTTTCTGTCATTTGGGCTTAAATAAGAGCTCCTTTGCATAATAAGTTTCTTTCTGGAGTGAATTTTTACTACAGAGTTATAAACCCCTGGAGTAGTGGTTTCAAATAAAACTGCTGACAGACCCTTAATGTTAGCAGCACAAATAGTGTTGCTGTAATAAAGAGAAAGGGGAAATCATCAGACTTACTGTTTTTTTAACATAGTAGAACTTTGAGAGAGGATCTGAGGATGATATTCTTGGAGCACTGCGAAGGTTCTGCAATTGTTGACACACATCTGGTCTTTTAAAAGAAATTTTTTAAAAAATTATTTGGCAACTCAAGAGTTGCTTATGACAGAAGAGTCAGTGAACATTAAATCTTTAAATTGTTTATTGTGAGCACCACATCTTACAAAAAAGCCTAAGCAATATTAGAAAGCATCTGAGTTGAAAAACTGATTATTGTGTTGTTCGGTACCTGTGTTGTATGACATTTTTCATGTTAGTTATCTGTAGTACTCCACACCGCTGTTAGAAACTATTTTTTCTATGTTGAAAAGTCATCTGTAGATCAAGATACTAATCTTATGGAAGTTAGTTGAAATGGCATTCATCAGGCTTAGGTACATTTGTCAATGCTGTTTTGATCCCATTTGGACTTTCTGGGTTTAGTACTGCATACTTGTCTTCCAAGATCTGCAAGGCAGTGCAGGAGAGGCAAATACCAAGTACCAGGAAGGCATCAAGGTGGTGGTGAGCGTTGGGTTGTGCTGTCCTCCCACCGAGAGTACATGAGGCTTCTGCTGGGACTACAAGAAAACCACCTTGTTGCTCTTGCTGGCACTTACACTGTCACTTTGTGTTTGCTTGGTACAGGTTAAGGCAACCAGAGAGTTTTGCATCTAGCATTGCTAAGGAAGTTTGTATATGAAGTCCTATATGGAAAGCAACTCTGGCTCCTGCGGAGCCTGTGATTCACACCTGGGAAGTAGAGTGTGTCTTAGGAGAAAGACTGATGAGAAACCATCCTCTCCAACCTGTTTGCCCACTGTCTCCAGGCACTTCAGCAACTTTCTTTCATAGGGAATTTGAGGTGTGTAACTGTGGCTGCATGGTGTCTGAAGCAGCTGTGCCTCCCTCTCTTTTCACACACAATTACATAATGGTAGGGGCTAGATGATTATCCAGAGATTTATAGAGTCCAACCCCACTGCTGAAGCAGGATCAACTAGGGCACGTCACATAGGAAAACATCAAGATGTGTTTTGCAGGACCAGAGGGACTGGCTGTGTAAAGAGGCAGTAAAAGGAGGTGTGAAGAAGATGGGAGAAGTGCTGTGGTCACAGACTTCCAAAGGTGGGCAATTGGCCGGCCTGCAAGAAGTATCTCAAGTGACACACAGGAGCATTAGAAGGCATTGCAGGCAGCAGTAATAAATCCTGGAGGAAGGCTGCTGGCTGTGTGGCACTTTTTTTTTACCCTTGAAAGGGCACTCAAATTTGATTCTGTGGCATGTTTCTTAAAGCCCAGGACAAATAGTAGATAAACTTGATGGGACCTTATTGTTTGGAAAATTGATAGAAGGCAGGGCAGTGGTTTAGCTGTTGAGATGACATCTGAAAGACAGGCTTGGGAAACCTTTTGCCCTTTCTAGAGATGTAGCTGTTCAGTGATGCTGTTAAGTATGCCCAACTTTGTGTTAAATTAGGGCACACTATCTTTTTAGGTGCTTAATTTTGAATGCTTCATAATCTCCTGATATAGTGCTTCTATGTTTTTTTTTTTGAGGGGGTTTGGTTTTCTTGTTGGTGTTTGTTTGTGTGGGTTTTTTTGGTTGGTTTTGTGGGGGGGTTTTTGTCTGTTTGTTTTTTCCCAATTTACCATTTGTTGTGGATACCTGAACAACAGAAATCATATAAAGAGACCTGTTCTTATGATCTGCCTAGGCAGTGGCATGTGTGTGTGTCTGAGCAACACAGTGGCAGGTACAACTCCCTCCACCCAGCCCAGCGCAGGGTCCTGAGGAGCTGATAAAGATCAGCTTTTCCTTGTCTGAGGATTCTTTTGATTACTTGGAGAAACAGGCCCTCCAGCTAATCAGGCAAATGGAATTCTGCTATGGAGAGGGGCTCTCTTACTCTTGCTCCACAGAAGCAACCTTTGCAGCTTGGAACTTCTCCCCTTTTACAATAGAACCTAAAAAACCTTACCCCACCATCTTCCCCCTCCTCGACTTGGTGAATAAAATCTTCATTGATGATCTGGATGAGGGGATTGAGTCCACCATCAGTAAATCTGCAGATAACACAAGTTGGGAGCATGTGTTGATCTGTTAGAGGGTAGGAGGGCACTGCAGAGAGACCTGGACAGGCTGGATAGATGGGCACAGTTCAATGCCATGAGTTTTAACAAGTCCAAATGCCAGGTTCTGCACTTTGGCCACAGCAACCGCAAGCAGCACTACAGACTGGGTACAGAGTGGCTGGAGAGCAACCAGGCAGAGAGGGACCTAGGGGTACTGGTCAACAGCTATCTGAACATGTGTACCTAGGTGGCCAAGAAGGCCAGTGGCATCCTGGCCTGTATCAGCAATAGTGTGACAAGCAGGACCAGAGAAGTCATTCTGCACCTGTACTCAACACTGGTTAGGCCACACCTTGAGTACTGTGTCCAGTTCTGGGCCCCTCAGTTTAAGAAAGATCTTGAGGTGCTTGAACATGTCCAGAGAAGGGCAACAAGGCTGGTGAGGGGGCTGGAGCACAAGCCCTGTGAGGAGTCACTGAGGGAGCTGGGGTTGTTCAGCCTGGAGAAGAGGAACTCAGGAGAGACCTTACTGCTGTCGACAACTATCTGAAAGGAAATCATAGCCAGGTGGAGGTTGGTCTGTTCTCCCAGGCACCCAGTGACAGAAGAAGAGGACGCAGCCTCAAGCTGTGCCAGGGCAGATTTAGACTGGGTGTTAGGAAGAAGTTCTTCACAGAAAGAGTGATTGTCCATTGGAGTGGGCTGCCCGGGGAGGTGGTGGAATCACCATCCCTAGAGATGTTTAAAAGGAGGCTGGATTAGGCATTTAGTGCCATGGTTTAGTTAATTAAAAGGTTTAGGTGATAGGTTGGTCTTTTTTCCAACCTGGTTAATTCTGTGATTCTGTGAGTAGAGAAAAAGGTAGGTGGGTAGGTCCTGCGTATCTGTGGGAGATTTTGCTTTTCTGACTGAGTTGTGTGCACATTTTGGTTCATCTCTCTGTATAGTTTAATTAGTTGTGCAGCAGTGTTTTCCCAACTGACATCCAAACCTGTAATTTTATTGTGTTGGAAGGAGATTTAATTGTAGTAGATCAGTGGCTGTTAGCTGCCTGTTTTGTGTGTTCCCTTCATGACAAACACAAAATCTGAATATCTTACAAGCATTTAAAATGAAAATTTCCTGTCTTCTGTGACTATTCCTACTCTTCAAAAGCTTTCAGCACTGTTCACCATTTTCCTTGAGTATTTTCTGTATGCAGCAGCGCTGCCCAAGGAATTCATTCAGGCAAGTACTACTACAACTTTTAATAAATTCCTACAATCCAATACTTGCTTGGTTATGAAGGTTCAGCTCCTTTGGATAATCCCCTGTCTTCAGGTTCACTGTTTTCTGGGCAGCAGAAGTACTGTAGGTAATCCTGGCAAAAACTCTTGAGCCAAGTGCTTGTGGAGGTTAGCTGTACATTGGTTTCCAGTCAGGTCGATAGCTGAAAGGCATTATTAATGTTCAGTGTGGACCGTTTCCTGCAATCAAAATAAAGAGCAGCCTTTCTAATTTGCAAACTCAACATTATTTTAATTGCAACAACCCTGGCTGCCAATGTGGTTTAAATGTAATTATTTTTAGTTTAAATATTCTCTCTGGGTATAGCAGGTCCATTTCCTTCTCTGTTCTATGATATTGCATGACTTAGATCTAATGTACCACAGGACTTGTGGGAGCGTTGATTAAAATGAGTGAGCTGTGAGTCAGAGATCACAGTGAGCTGAGAAACAGAAGGGCAGAGCCTGGATGTTGGCTGAAGAAGGCATTCATGATCTGGACCTAAAATACAGAGGAACAGTATATCCAGATCTACAGGAGCAGATACTATTAGAGTTTTTAAACCTTTTTGTACATCACAGATACCTGAATTTTTAAGGTCTGCTGTTGAACTCAATTTATTTATCAATGTATTTATTGTATTACACTGAATTTCCTAGAGGAGAGAGAAAATAAGGCTTTGAAAATCAAGGCGAAGTATTTGAGAAAGGTCCTGGTAACTATTTCCTAATACTCTGTAAAGTGTCCTACTTTTCCAGTATCTTCAGACCCATTATACATTTACATAAACTATAGTGGTTTGGATGGGTATTTTTATGTTGCTTTTTTTCATGTACCACATGCTCATTTAGCAGTTAACAACTCTGCTAATAACTCTCCCAATGAGTCTAGTGTTAGTACTGTGTCTATAAAACTAATATAATAATCTTGTTACCTTCTTCTCTAAGGGTTGCTGAAATAGATTTCTGTAGAAATGCCTTTGTGCTTTATTTCCTCTCTCTGGTATGATTTTCAAATGTGCACATGTGGCAGCACAATAGGGAGACTGAGATGTAACATCATTTCTTGGCAGCTCGGAGGTGGAAAGCTGATTTGATCCATCCTCGCCCTGTAACAAAGATGTAAAGCCAGTGTGAAAAACTGATGGGGAATGTGTGCTCGAGAAATGAAAAGGGTAAATACAGAGTAAAAATAAAACCAGGTGAGAAGTAGCTTTGGAATATCTGAATGCATGTCTGAGGACGCAGCAGTTCCTGACATTTCATATCTCCATCTCAGCAGCAGAATGTTCTGCATCTGTAGTATTTTGAGGAGTGGTCTGGAGGACAGTAGAGCATTCTGCCTGGTGTCATGTCTTTGGACTGAACTGTTTGCAAAGCTTGGTACAAGTCTTCAGCCTCGAATCTTGAACATGCTTATCTTTCTGTGCAGAGGGAGAAAGACTTGAGGATTACCTTAGCATCTCATCTAGGCTGGCAAACTTCTCCCCATAAATAACATTTTTGCAATCCCTTGAAAGTCCAGATGCAGGAAGGTTTCTTCTTCAAATGTTTATTAGTGGTAGAACTTTGTTTAGAATCTTGCATTTCATCAACTCATACCAAGTTCCAGAGGTGCCTAGCTTGCACCCAAATGAAGGACAAGAAAAACTGCTTCCAAACATTTGTATTTTTTTGTTAGAAGTATGATACGGGTCTTGCCTAGAAAAGTAGAACCACTTGAAACCGAGAAAGAGCAAAGTTTTAAGATGTTCTTCACTGTCTCCTTGTACAGGAACCTCCTTGTACAGCCTATAAGCTGATGTGATTTAACGCACTTCAATCCTCAAATCTTACACTTCTATTATTCTAGTTGCAACAGAGGTGTAGGGCGGGGAGGAAAACTTCATTATGAGAAAGGTAACATCAAAAACACATTTTGGTGCACTCTACTCATCAGTTTCTTGTTTCTGAAAACACTCTTGTGTGTGGAGCTGTTCTGTTGCAGGGCTTAGATCTATAATATACCACCAAACTTTAGTCCAGGCCACCCTCTGAGGTAATTATATGCATAGTATTTCAAGTTGAGAGCACACAAATGACCTCCAAAAAGTGAGAAACTAATTAAAACCAAAAGACGTTTGCCACATGTTTGCAATTGAGACTGCAAATAGCGAGGAGTGTTTCATGGTCAGATTCTCATCAGTTATACATTATCTGACTGTGTGAAAGCAGCAGGGAGGGGAATTGCCCCTTGGTGGCTTACAGAAGTAATATGAAAAATGTGGGGTAATTGATAGGCCACAGTTTGTTTTTGTTTTTTTCCTGTAGAATTTAATTCTACAGCTCTCTACTACAGTGAGTAGTAGAAGGAGAGGTGGTATGTGGCGAATCAAACAACTTTAGGCCTGCCATGACTTGCGTGAGCATGACGTGAGTTCAGCTAAGTTCAGTTCCCTGAGGTGGTCCTCACTTCCCTTGTTGCAGATAAAGGGCAGGGAGGGTCTCTGTCTGTTCCTGATCACTGCTGGGGAGATTGCCTCCTCTTCAATGCACAGTTTAGCTTGCTCCATTTGTAGCAGAATCTGGATATCTAAAGAGTGTTCCCAGCAATTTCTAAGTATTCAGCAGTATCTGTCTTTCAGGAAGGTGGAGTTTGGGGGAAGGTGACAACTTCATCTCTGGATTTTTCTACCAATCTGACTTCTCATAGTCAACTTATACCAAGGTTGAAGCCATCTTGCCTGTATTTCATCTTGCATGGAGGTTGTAATCTGCATTCAGTAGTTTTTACGTTTATTACACTGTATTTCATCTTCCAGTTTATAGCCCAGTCAAGTCTACTCCTCAATGCTATTCCACAGTTTTTCTCAATGATCCCTTATTTAGCACCTGGAACAACTCCCAGTTGCAGATATCAGGGTATCAGCAAACTATATTGTTAATGTTCTTTTCCAAAACATTCCTGACAATTTTGAAGGAATCTTTCTGGGGAACTCATAGTGAGCTCATTGCTACAAGAAACTGCCAGTTCCTGCTTAGTTTTCTGTCTTTTGAACAACCCATGTGAGACCCTTACTTTTGATTATATGGCTGCTTACTGTCCTTGAAAGCTGCTCCTGGGAGGACTTTGCTGAGTACTTTGAGGAAGTGGAAGTGTTCATCAGGAACTTAATTTCGCTTGCTTTTCTGATTTGTTCAGGGAATTTCAGTAGGTCTGTGAAGCTTGACTTCCCTTTATGAAGCCACTTTTGTTTTTTTCCCCAATGTTACCTTTGTTGCTCCCCAAATGTTACGTTATGTCATGTGTCACAGATTGCTTTCTTTACACTAGTTTCTATTTATTTGCCTTGGAGAGTCATTTGGATTATTAGTCCATAGTTCTCCTGGTTTTTCCAGGTATCTAATTGCCATGTCCAACACCAGGGTGATTTTGATTAAGAGGCTATATATGATAGCTGAGAGTCTGAGGCACTTCATCCTTTAGTTCTTCGACAACTCCTGCCTTAATGTACTCTTGTATGATGGTTTTTGGGTTTTGCTTTGCCTTTATAATGCCTTTTATTCATGATTCAATTTCAGAAAGGTCCTGAGGCACCCTGAAAAGATGTTTTGGCCTAGGAATGTCTGATGTTTGTAATTGTTCTTCCTAGTATTTACTACAGATAGGTGAGGAATAGTGACTCTGGTCAGTACCTCCAGGTTTAATATTGGATGCTTCTGCTGTTCCTTGGAGGGTGCATGTAGTGTAATGGAAGTGATAATCATCTGAGTAAGCCGCTCCTTTCTGACCAAACTTTGGTCCAAGTCCTCTAGACACACTGCATTATATAATCACAGCAGGTATAAGAGGGGCAAGTGTAAAACCTTATGTGAGCAGACGCTCTGAATATACAAGCTGGCCTTTGATAACCTCCTGT
Organism: Eubucco bourcierii; assembly: GCA_013396675.1. NCBI lineage: Eukaryota > Metazoa > Chordata > Aves > Piciformes > Ramphastidae > Eubucco > Eubucco bourcierii. The sequence continues at coordinate 8,404 of VWZE01008857.1, forward strand.
TACTATTAAGGTGTGACAGCTGAGATCACATTTTAGTATAACTTGGCCATAATTTTAAGTGACTCAAAAAGCCCCCAAATCAAATCACTTCAAGGAACAGGTAGAGATTTGATTTACAGCTCTAATGCTTTCATAACGGGATATTCTGTTGGGGGAAAAGTATATTGAATCTCTTTGAATCTTTCATGTGTGAATAGCGTTTAAATAATTGATAAAGCCTGTCCTTTATTGTTGACTTACTATTTTTCTCCTGGTTTTGTACCTTACACTGAAAGAAGTGACATTAATCATAAGTCTGAAGTTAAAGTCACTGTCTTCTCCTGAAGGCTCAAGGGAAATGAAAACAGGCTGATCATTTCCTAGCAGGAGAGGAAGAATTCCCTGAACGCTGACATGATGAATTACTGGATCTTGGCCATATGGGGAAGGAGAACATTACTGGATAGGGATCACCAGTGCACAAAGAGAAGGATGGCATATTCCTGCTTTATAATTATCTTAAAAGGCAGATAAGAGGCACAGTTATTTCATGATCATAGAAACTTGCACATGAGAAATGGAATCCTAGAGGGATTTTTATGAGTACCAAAGGAAGAAGTAAGCATGATGGAAATTTACTTATGGTATAATATAAGTAAGGGGGGAAAGTATTAAATCAACACGTGAAGTACACGTGATGAATTCAAGCCAATAAAATAGGCATCTTTTTGGAGGACTGTCTTCTTGGGACACAGAGCTCTACAAGCTTATTTACTCAGTGGTTTGGGGCAAGTCCCTCCACTTAGAGAGAGGAAGGTTCCCCTCATTCCTCAGTTCTCTATTGTATGAGGATGACACCAGGGAGCTCTATGAAGAGATATTACCAAAATTTGTGTTATCAAAACTCCTTAACACTAGACTGGGAGGTTTCACTCTGTTGTGCTGTGTTAGGAAGTAATTTATGTGTTAAGGTACACAGAACAGCTTTGTTGTGGTGCTTGCAGGGCAGGAGGTGCTGTGTCAGCAAACTTGGCCACAGTGTTTGGAGACAAATGGCTCCTTACACTCTGTGTAAAGAATACCAGATAGGAAAAAAACCCAACCCTCCAAAAAGGTGCTAAAGAGGAGTATGGGACTCCTTTCTGTATTTCATCTGTGAGTGCTTACATCAAAACATCAGAGAGGGAAAATAATCCCCCTGATAAGAGGTAAAGAGCCTTGTATTAAAATGTCTGCTTATGGGATAGCCAGCAACTCTACAGATTTTGACCTATTTCCAGTCAAAAGCCATCTTACTCTGCTGTTCAGAACAACCTAGAGGATATAAATTTTGGATAAAATGTTGATTAAATGACGTGTCGAATGTATGGATTTGCTTTGGCCTTAGTTACAGGTTTCAAAAGGCCAAAGGGCAGGCCCTGTGACCTCTGGATAGTTCTGTTCCTTTTCTGTAAAGCAGGTGTGAGAAGATTGTTTGTATTTGGTTAGGGCTTGTCTTGTCTGAATGCAAGAAGGTATGAGTTAGAGTGCAAAGAGGGCATGCCAACCTACTGGAACTTCTGTCTCTGTGTTGTATCAGTGAGGAGATGTTGGTCTAAAATTTCTTCCTCTAGTGAGCAGTCAGGCTGTTTACTATTAAAACCACTACAACAATACTGCAACCATGTGTCTACTGAATCCTCAAGTGTCACTTTTGGACACTTTTTTCCCAGTAGCTCTAGGAAAGGAGGATATGGTGAGGCATTGCAGTGTTTCCCCTAGGCATTGATTAAGCTAGTAAAAAAGAAAATGGATTTTGAAGCTGTGCCTGACCAAAATCACTCCAGTGCAGCTATTCCTATAAGAATTCTGTGTTACAGCATTTTAGATGATTTCATGCACACAGGAGCAAATTGCTTTTTGCAGCTTCTGTGCACCTATTGAGATATCCAAGAGTAATCTCCTTCTCTTCTAGAGATTTACAGGCCTTTTATGCTGAGTTGTCTATCCCACATTCTGCACACCTTAAAGAAATTTATTTCTTTACTCTATGGATTTTATTTTCTTTGGGTTGTCGTTTGCATTATTTTTAGGTGTTGCGGTGGAGAGGGGAACATATCAGCCTGAAGATAGGGAGTAATGATGTTCTTGCAAAAGCTAGCCCAAATTATCTTGCAAAACCCATTTTTCTGACTGTCATATTGAGGGATTTCCCAATACATGGATGGTGGAAGTATGCTGATTACATTTGAAGTACAATTTCCTTAAAATACAAGGTAAAGGAATATTGAGCTTCTGAACTGGCTACGAAAACATCTTCAGTTAAAGATACTGTGTTTGTTCTTGGAAAGACCTATATACACTTCTTGTATTTGTTTTTATCTGCTGTATATGACCACCTTACAAGGTGTGAGGTTGAGCTTTGTGACTGTCACACTTTAAAAATGATTTACAACAAGGTCCAGCTATGCAACTGTCACTGCTGGACATAGACATACACTGTTTCCATGCTTTTGTTGCCTGTATGTGAAAAGGTATGGACATTTACCTTTCCCATGCTGTTTAACTTGTCCTCTGTTCCTTATAGATCAAAGACTGTCTTTATACATAAACTTGAAAAGTGTGGACTGGAATTTGGTTAGATCATCTAGGTATAGCTGAATATAACCTCTATTATAATTGGGGAGCATTTCTTAAAAGGCATCTATCAGATCCTGTACTTCAACTGAAAGAATTTGAGTTATGCTTAATCCAAGTGACCTTTGTTCTTAAATTCTCATTCTATCTGCTTTTGTATTGTATTTTCACAGGACTCCACTGGCTTTCTTGTTTGTGTTCAAGTTCTTTGGGATCCGTTTAAATTATTGTCTCTATTTTTCTTAAGATATTGAATCTCTCTAATTCCTTCCCCCTAGTAGTCAGTTTGCTGGGCACTCATCAAACTTGTGAACAGGCAGTCTCCAAGTGTTCTTTAAGGCACACAGTTCTTTTTGTTTGACATTTGCTTTCATCAGCATTTAAGAATCGGATATGATGGTAGTTAAAGACTGGGTACTCTCCAACTTTTTTTGGTGGCATAATCATGCTTCATGCTTTTTATGAAGCATAGCACTGAACATCAACTGATTGCTTGCAAGCTGTAAAGGCAAGGACAAACCACTCTCACCTTTAAGCATTTTCCATGTTCCCTTGTATTTGTGAAGAAATAGCGTATCTTAATCCTTTGTGCGCTGAGTTTCTCTTTGGCTATTTTACTGATGCACACTGAGCAGAATAGAAAATCTCAGGGGACTCGGTTATCTAAACATCTCAAATGAGACAATTTGAAGCTGTATGATTCTGGAGTTACAGCACACATTCTCCCTGGTTGCCTACAAATAGCCTTTCTGCCCAGCAGGGAATTTGATTCTATCTTGAATGGTTTTATTCATATGTTTAATAATGTTGGACAGTTCGAATGCATGCACTTTTCAATCCTGCCAATAGATTTCGTTACTCTGCTAATTTTCATTTGGATACTAGCAACAGAGGGCAGAAAGCAAAGATGTCAAGATTTGCCTTCCCCCCAAATCCAGTTGTGTTCTGAGGCCAGATTTAGCATTGCCATAGTTTCCTCAGACATCTCTGAATTTGGAGGCTCATTATATATAATATTAAATGTGGCAGAGGCTGATACAATGTTTCCTACCCTTCTTTCAGTGCTTTATAAGAACAATCATGCCTTTGAAAGTCATATAATTAGCTAAAACAGCAAACAGCAAGTTGGCATTGGGAGGATAGAGCTTGACAATGCAAGTAAGCAATTAAGGGTTAGCTGCATTGCAGATGAACCAGCCTGTTCTTTTTTTGCTATGCATGGCTTCTGCGGAATGAAATGCTTCTCTTGAGGGAGAGTGAATGAATGGGGATAATACTGTAATATGTTAAGAATTCATTAATGTTTGTGTTGAGTAAGAATCACAAAATCTACCCTAGGGTTATTTAAGGCAACTAATTGAGGAAAATCGAAACATCAGGAGTACCAAGAATCTCACTCTAAACAGAACAGCACCCTCAGAAAAATTTGCCATAGTTGCACAGTTGGTAAGCTTAGAACCAATGCAGTTTTAATAATTCTATGATTTTCCCTGTGATTGCTTTTATTTAACCCTGTATTTACAGTTCTCTTAAGTTTTGGTGGGTTTTGCTGGTGTACATAAAGTGCACACAGACACATGAACTCTCACATGGTGACGTTTATTAGTGTTCCAGTTCTTTTGCTAAGTGGACTGGTTCTGATGTGTCTTTGTCTCTGTCCGTCACACCATAGTGTATCTGTTTTGTACAGTCTAGCTTCTTCCTGTCAAAGTTTAGGAAAACACCAAGACAATTTTTTTTTTTTTATCTGACTGGGGAAAGCTTTGGAACAAAAAAACAAAACAAAAACAAACAAACAAACAAAAAAAAAAACAAACACCAAAAAAACCCCCAAACCGACAAACCAGCTTTTAACAATTCCGTCCTCATCTTTTTTATTTTGTTAGTATCTGAACTGCATAATTTTTAAAGAAAGATTTTTGACTCTGGATGTTCAAATATTTTAATTTCTGTTAACAAGAAGTGGGAGGCAGGTTCTGCTCCCAGCTGGATGTCCTTTCCCACAGACAAGCCAGTCAAATTGAGTTTAGAGGGCTCAGTATCCCCTATAACTCTCTGCCTGAGGAGAGCATGAAGCCAGGAGTATACCTGAGCCTGAGAACAGCATGTGTGTTGGATGACTGTTATCCAACAGATGAGATCTTCCCTATTAATGTGCTACTTCAGGGTATGATGTCTCTCAGCAAAGTGGGACTTTGTGTTGCTAATAAAGATAATGAATTGTATTTCATGGTTAACTGAAGCAGGATCATATAGTTTAGGTGCTCCCAAGGTAGCAAGATTAGCTGCTGGGCAATGAGGGAGGTGGCAGGAAGTGTCTGCTCCAGGGCAGCTGACTTCATGGGCAGGACTGGGGATGTCAGAACTGTCCCTGATGGTATGGGGTCACCTCTAAAGCAAGTATGGGATCCTCCTGCCCAGCAGGGGTCAGAGGAAATGAATTGCCTGTAGTCCTGCGCTCAGAGACAAAGAGCAGGGCTAAACTACAAAGAACTAAGATTAACATATGGCAATTTTTTTTGTTGCTGATCTACTGTGTTGCTGTACAAAATGCTTCCTTTTGTTCCCAGTTCTTCTCTTGTTCTTCCTGTCACCTGAAGAGCTGGAGAAATGTGCTTTCAGCCAATGTTTGCTGACAAAAGAAGGAATCCTTACTATAGCAAAACCTTGCAATCATCACTCTGCTACTATCATGGTTGTTACTTTGTTAGGTATTATAAATAAGATTAAAAGAAATACTTGTCCTGAACAATTTAAACCCTGTGCAAATCAGACAGACACCACTTATATATGTGTGTGTGTATACATATATATGTATGTGTGTGTGTATATAAATATATAAAAATATATGTTGAAAATGTGGGACCAGAACACACATCAGTCCCTAAACAGCAAAGGTAGTTGAAACCTCCTATACTCAATCAGGAAAAAAATCAGGTCCTCTTATACCTAGCTGCTGCTCAAAAAGCATTGTCCCTTCAATCCAGATTCAAATACTGTTTTCCTAGCACAAGGTATCATCTCCTTGCTGAGGCTATTATTATTATTGTGGCCTCTCCTGACCCAAGAAGCCAATAAAGAAGTCTGGGAAGGAGGGTTTTCTGTCAGTTTTTCCACTTAAGATGAGAAATTGCTAAGTTAAGGATTGCTTTGATGCAGTCCTATGTCTTTATAAAGAATTTACAAAGGCCTGCATTCCCCGAACACAGCAGGACTCAAGAAAGCTGTGATTCTGTGAAAGCTCACATTAAAGCTGTCATCTTTGGCTTTACCTCGGCCCATGTTGTTAATGCTTGCTTGGCATCCATTCCTTTCTCTCTTCTGACCTTTCAGTGAACAAGTTTGCTTTTCTTCTCTTGTGATAATTTCTGCTGATCAATGTCTTGTCCCCTGCATGTGCAGTCTGACATCCTTGGGAAGATTTCTATGAAATAATTAGTTCTGTTTGCTAGGGATACGTAACTGTTTCCTTGATTTGTATTACCTCTCTTCCCTCTAGGCTATTGTGTGTGTCAGTAAGGGTTGTGTTAACCCAGGAGAGAAGTGGTTCTGTGTTGTGTTAGTGTCTGAACTGCAGAGGTGCACCAGGACTTTGCTTTTAGATATTTAAAATGCAGGACAGAGAGGATTTCACCCTGAAATTGTGTAGCCCTTGAGGCAAGGGTATCATTGAGAATACAATGGATATTAGGTAGTATTTTGGGAAAGCTACTTCCCTGTGTAAGTGGCAAGCTGGGCAGAAAGTTAGAAATGTTTTCTCTGAAAATTTGGAAGGTGCAAAGATGACTATTACAAGTTGAGGTTTTTCCTCCCAGGCCTTCGTATACTTCTCTCCGAGTTAAAGAATTGCAGTATCCAAAGCATGAGCCAAGTGGTGCGGGAGGATTTGTGGCTAGTGGAATAAAGTGTTTCTTATGTTCCTCGTGATCCTGAACTGGCCATTGGACACCTCAGGGAGCCATGTGAAGAAGATTGGCTTTGCAAGCAGATGAGTTAGTGGCCCCAAGTGTTGAAGCATGAGTCAATTTGTTACAAGTATTTCAGTCTGAGTATCCCAACTTTTATTCTGAAGAACTGAACATCTCCTCTTAATACTAAGAGTAGTTCTCAATACATGAAGATTCTGAAGATCGTACCCTGAATATCGGTATTTGAGTGCACTCAGATGGATCTGTGCACCTACCAGATACTTCAACAAATTAAATTCATGTTATTCAGTAGCAATAAATACAAGCATGTTGCTGTGGGCCTGATATTTGCATCAGAGATGAGTTCAGACTCATGCTGTGGTCTTTATGTCTTCACCCTGCCTGTGAAGAACATCCTTGCTTGTCGTCACTTCAAATTCTTAGCACAGAAGTGCACTTGTGCAAGGTCTGGAGTGCCATTAATTCTTCAGGAAAAGCTCTGTGACTGTCTTTCACAAAGCTTGAGTGAGAGACTAAGTGCATCCTTTGAAAGTTCTCGTGAGTACCCACCATGGTCAAAGGGGCTTCTGTATTGGCCTTGACATTGCCACAGACTGCAATGTCATGACCTGTTGCTGTGCTATTCCTGTGCTCATGAGAAGCACTGGTGCATTGGAACAGGGATGAATTTACTAAACATGTTTCATCTGCTGTAGCCACATGGCAGTGCCTGAGATGTGACATATGACAGGAGTATCAGGGAGCTGTGTCATCACAGACTACACAATCCAGATCTGATTTGAGATGATGATGTTCAGTCAGTGGAGTTAAGCCTTTGAGCTTTTTATTCTGCTAATGCACAGTGCTGAGTATGAATGGTGGTTGTGGATGCGCCTTGGTATTTCTGTGTATTGGCTTAAATATCCATCAATGGACATAAAAAGACCACTGTGTATGTTGCATTAAAGCCTTATGCTCCTGTCATTTCTCTTCAGTTTCAGGCATGTGGCTGAGCACAGGATACATCCCAGATCTGGGATAAAGAATGGTTTTCCTTTGCTAATGGAATAAGTATTTTAGTGTAAAGTACAACTAGGAATTGGTACCTGTCTTTTTGTTTGACTCTAAACAAGGTGAGTTCAGATCACTAGAAAATCTTCAGATTCTATTAATGTGAGCTGCTCTATATACTGTTGGAATACAGAATCAGCAGGAACAGAAAAATATTTTGGGGAATGGATGTGCTGGTTCAGTGCAAAATCATAGACAAGAACAAGCAAAGATTATTCAGATAATGGTCTCAACTGAGAATAGCTAATTGGGCCAATTAGCTGTTATGGTGTAGCTGCCTTCTGACTAATTGTAGCAGTCTGTGATGTGTGTTGATTATCTTATGCCATTTGCCTGAGTAGAGCAAGCAAAGACACAGCCTGAAGATTTGTAGAGGAGGAAAGTCTAGTAGGGAAACTCAACTACAGCACAAAACTTTGCAAATCAAGATGGCACCATAGACATTTCTGGATCTCATTTACATAAGGTGTAACCTCAGAAGGCCATGGTCTCAGCAAGGTGTTTGAGGAGTGTTTGGAAGCCACTGAGGGGAGATGTGACGGCTGCTTGCTAGGACCTTTCAGAACAGCAGGAGGAGATGGTAGGTGGCACCCAGTGACTCTGTAGGTGATTTCTTCCCTTCTTTAGTGGAAGAAATGCAGGAGTGACTATATCACCTACCTCTGATTTAACTGGGGTTTGACACTGAAGGCTGTAATTAGCATCCTGTAGCTAAATCCCTATAAATAAAGCTTATTTGAATGCAATCTCCTTGAGAACTGATCTAGGTTTGAAGGGGGCTGCAGCAGGAATCTGGATTGTTTTGCTGAGCTGTGGGCTTAGAGGTTAATTTGAGCTTCAGGAAGGTTGCTAAAGACTTTTGGGTGGCAAATCTCCTTCCCTAAAAGCAAAGTGTAGCTGGGGAACTCTGAATTATCATTCCTCCAATAACCAAAAGATTGCTGGTGTATTCATCCACGCTGCTGAATATATTGTTGTTGTGGAAGGCTAATAGGCCTAAAAGGTGTCCTGGATGCCCCACCTTTCTGCTGATGGGGGAAGCAAGGGCGGGAGGAAAGCAAAGGCTTGGGCTGTTATGTCCCCTCCCAAAGTAATAAACAGGTACCCACAGGTGTTTATGCACTTGCTAGTACTTGCCCAAATAGGGGTAAGCAAGCCCTGGTTTCACCTAATACGGTCAATTTGGCAAAGTGCCATTCTCGTTGGTGAATCTCTGTGGCCGAAGGAGCCATTACACTCTACCAAATAATATAAATGGAGCTAAATTGCAAGCTCTCGTCTGCCTTCCCTCATAGCTCTGCTCAGACAACGTGCTCTGCTCTGCCTCATGCTTCAGATCAGCAAAGCTGTGATGTACAAGCTTTGACTACCTGGAAACTTGCTGTGCTTCAAGTTTACCAGGAGAAGGCATTAAGTGCCTCAAATGTGTGGAGAAGTGCCACTGACATTGTGCTCTCTACACATCTGCAAGACATCCTGCCAACCCTCTGCAGACCTCCATGCCAAGTCTGGAGTTCAAAAGAGGAACTAGGTCAGAGATCATCTACCTCTTTTCCGGCATCCTGCTAGAGCCTGGGAAGATCTAGAAGCCTCTCAATGGCTATCTGAACACTGACAGAACTCCCTTCAAGTGTTGGAGTACTGTCTGGAAACTGTAGTTAGCCCCAGGAATCCAGAGATAATACTTTGTGAGTAAATATTCATAAGCCTCTCTATATCTGAATTCTATTGTGCCTTCTGCCTTAGCAGAAAGGAACCTCTCGGGTCTCCCTCGAGGGCGAGCAGCATAATGGCTGCAAGATTCTCGTCCCAAAATAGTTTAATGTTTGTTATATTATGGCTAGTTATTTCTTAAGTGTTCTAGATTCCCTGTTTATTTCCCTCTGTGTAATACTTTCTCTGACTGTGCAAATAATATTAGTTTTGGAATAGATACCGCCCATACCATTACAATTGTCAAGCAACATTTTAAGAGGAAACATGGTTTCTTCTAGAATGGAAATGTACTAAAGCAAAACATTGGCAGTTAGAAAGACCTCAGGAGAAAAGAGTGTGAAAATGATGCAAGCATCCTCTTGGTAAGAAAAGTAGAAACAGCAACCTGAAAAGGAAGACGACCATCTCAAGTGGTATTTTCCTAATTATTTCTTCTACTACCACATAAATGTTTGTATGAAAACATTGAAATTTTTGTTTGAAGGATCCTGAGTAACCTTTTTGATGTGTAGAGGAAATGATCTTTTCATATTTAAGGCTGGATACTAGTTGGTGTCCTGTCGTCTTCCATCTTTATCTGCTCATTGTTTAAACTGCCTAACTGCTGTATGTTTAAGTAATTTAACTTCCTCTTAGTATAAATATTTTTTTATTTAGCAGTAATAGATTATTTAAAGATTGTTTTTATGCTAATCTCACATTGGTATTTTAAAATTATTTCAGCACTTGAAACTTTAAAAATAAAAGGATAACTATCTGCGGGTTCCAGCAGATAAGTTGCAGTCTATTTATTAGAGCAGAGGAAGAAATTATGAAGCTGATTAACACTTTCTGTTCTGGGTGGCTTCTGTGCTCTTCCCAGGCACTTCTGTGCACTTTTTTTGTGGCACTTGTGCTTGTGTGGAATATTAGGCTGAGAGGAAACTCTTACTCCAGGACAAGACAGCCAGTGACTGTTGACCTGAAATAGTTTATTTCTATGTCAGTTGTTCACTCTGTTAGACAGCTTGTGAATTGGCAGTAGATTAAGATGAAGATGAATATTTACATTAAGTATTTGCATATATTTGTATTGCTTTTTGACTGAAGTGTTTACCTTTGGAGTTACTGCTCATGTTATACTGATAAATATAGAAAGAAAAAAAAGAATGAGCAAGAGAACACAGGCATAGGAAGTACTATTGCTTCATCCTACTCATGGAAACATAAAATTTTAGATCTGTTGCCCACAGAACTGCAAATATATACTCAAGGAGTCTGTTCTTATCCTGTCCCTCTTTCGGTCCGTAACGTTTTACTCACTATTCCTGACCTGCAAGAGCCATTGCACAAAAACATCCTCTCTAACTGCTTGTCTCCTGAGAAGTATCAAGAGCCCTGCTGTCTTGCCAAAGAAAGAGAGTCCCATGTGTGGATCTCGAGCGATAGCACTGAATACAGGTGTTCTTGAAAAGATTCTGTTCCCTGCCTCTATGCCCTTCACACATGCAGATTTTGTCTCCTCTCCACCACCAAGACAGACTAAGTGTTTTGTAATATCTGAAATGAAAAGGGGCATGAGAATGTTCTGTGAGGAGCTAAACTAAATCGTTTGTCATGTAGACTCCATCTCAAGTAAGTTTTGAAAGTTTAGTTGTCTTCAAAGTCAGGATTATTCAATTAATTCCTGTCATATTCAAAAGGATGTAAAGGAAGTAGGTGTTTGTAGCAGCCCATGAATGAGAAAACACTTTGGGATGCCTTTGACCATCAAGGAGTTCTTTTATTGTCTGTTCTTCTGGAGGCTGGACTCCTCATGGGGAATCTCTGAATGATTTTTTGTAGCAAGGGGGACCAGGGTGTTCCAGAAGTGTAACATCTCTGGTCAAGTTTAAGGTATATGTTTGCCTGAATGGCTTAGAAGAAAAAAGGCTTTTGAGGTTTCTCAAAGGCAAGTGGAGTATGCAGAAAGCTCTGTGTATGCATGAAACAGGTTGGAGTGCTTGCATGTGAGAAGTCTGGGTGGAAACAAATGAAAGAGGAAGCCAGAGGGAGATGCATCTGTATGCTTCTCACAAGCCACTGAGGTGGGCTCGGCTGGTGTAAGCAACCTCCCATTCAGCTCAGCACTGTAGTGTTTGAATAACAGAAACAGAAATGCAGACATTCAGGTAGAACACTGGGATTTAGAAGTTTCTGAAGGGTTGACCTGCAGGTCACATTCTGATTACTTTGTGCCAAAGAGCCCTACCAGGACGGAAGGCTGTTTTGAATTGCTGGGATTGCTCTGGTTCTGCACAGACACCACAGGGCTGTGTTGGTGTTGCTCATGCATGTGCAGTCTGTCCCTGCTGACAAATGGAGCATTTGCCTCTAAAGCAAGGAGAAATTCTGACAGCACTCTTAACTCTTGGGTTTGCTGAACAGGTGAGGTGTTAGTCTCCTTTGCCACCCGCTTTGCTTGTAAGATCAGGGCAGTTTGGAAGCATGGGCTGTGCCTGAGGGGCTCAGGGCCCTGTTATTTGCAGCTAACCCATGGATGCTTTTTATTTGGGATCTGCCTCTGAGGTACAGATCTTCTGAGAATGCCACCTGCTGTCTTTGTGCCCATGTTGTTGTTCTACACATGCAGTTCTACACCTACAAAGCACAAACACTTGAATAATATGTTTTCTGATTCTTTCAGGGCAGAGTCTTATGACATGAATTTGCAGAAGTGTTTTCCTAAGTAGGTTTCAGATAAATTACTGCTTTCTGTAAATTAGTATTTTTGTCAAGAAGTGGGCTTAAATAGTTTCCTTCTGGATTATGAATCTTGTGAATTGTTTCAGTGATGCTGTTTAAGAGAATAAGTAGATAAAACAGAAATGAGAATTCCTCATCCCAAGACTTGATAGATGTTTTAGTTTTTTGTTTCTGGGAACAAGTGGGCAGCTGGTGGATGACTTTTTACCTTCCCCCCGCCTCCACCCAGGCTGCTGAGAGAGAACCTGGCACATACTGTGCAGCTGAAATTCAGTTGCTGTGTGTGGAGCTAAAATACAAATACTGTAATTAAAATTATGACCTACTTTAAAGCTGGAAGACTGAAACTGTACCATATGTCCTTACTGAGGTCTGGTACCTCAGTGCAATTCTTTCCCTGCATATTAGTGTTTCAGTAGTGAGACTCCACATTGTGCAGGGAAATTCTTATGGGTCTTGATACTGTCTTTATACGACTGCCAGCAAGTTCATGTCCTAGTTTTGAGCTGTGCGCTGCCCAGGGCAAAAGGACAGAAAAGATATTTTACTTCTTCCCAAAGGAGTAAAATAAAACCGCCCCACACTGGATTGGAAGTTTAAATGGAAATACTATTTACAAATATATCCAAAGGATATTCAGGTAAAAGGAATACGTACTCAAATTACCAGGCCAAAACCTTCCAGAGTCTTCGGTAAAACCTCCCCCTCAAGCTTAGGAGTAGGCTGAACCGCCCCTGCCATTAGACTCAGGCCTGCAGGCATCAATGCCCCCTCAACAGGCCCAGTGGTGTAGCTAGAAATTAGCTGCCAGTCAAGGCCAGGAGAAGGCCTCTCCCCCACTGACTGAAAAGTAACGATGCAAGTGTCTGGGGCAGAGGGAGAATTGCCTGTGCATTCCCTAAAATAGGGAGGCACAGGAACATGGTATAACAGAGTACAATGTCCTGGGCCTCCCTCTGGGACAGACTGCCCATCCCTCTGGGTCACTGTAGCCTCGGGAGGACTTTCTTTATGGTTATACCAATTAACTCTTAATTTCTTTTAACCTACAACAATTAAAACTTGTGCTTCATGATGTAGTGGGTGGGCTGGTTGCAGAGGACTGTGTGGTGCATAGTGCTATCTCCCCAGCTGTTACAAAATGTGTTAGAAACATGACCTTTTAAAAGTACAGAGATGTTTGCAGAAAGTTCTTTCTCTCCTCTGAAAAAGCACTCTGTCCTGTAGCACACAATCACTCGGTGCCTCTCAGTTCGATTTCACTTTTAGGAAGCACCTTAAGGGGTGGGTGCTACCTTGAGGGGGTTTTCTCACTGGGTATGTCCAAAATCACGGTCAGAAATCCTGTCCAAAGGCTTTTCATGTGTGCAGTGGCTCTGGTTACTCCAGAGGAGCTATAGATGAGGATTAATCTTACAGAAACTGGAGAGAGGGCAGCTCCGTTGCCCAGGTGTGTGTGAGAGCAAGAGGCTTCCATGAAAATACGATGTGCAGTGTGCAAAAGCTGTTGACTTCAATTTGCAGATGCAGAGCTTGGGTCCAAAAGCTTCTCTGAAGTGTCACAGAATTTAGTAATATAATGCCAAACAGAAGTTTGCTCTTCAGTATTATTTAAGTAGTTTTTACAAGTCCTTTATCTCAGTAGAATTCATCTGCATCCGCTGAAACACTCTTAAATGTTTTGTGCTTTTTAGGAAATTTTCTGTATATTATCTGGAATGGAGCCCACTAATAACTAACTTCAGTAGAAGGGGCCTTAAACCTTCCAAATGATCACAGGGATATCCAGAGCAGCAGCTGTTCTGATGAGGTGATTAAGAATCAAGCATCCATGACAAATAGCCCTTCAGAGGAAGTTAGCTTTTGTGGGAGCAACTTGAGCTGACCCTGAGGTAGGATAATTATGCTGAGATGACATGAATTGCCCAGCACACTTACATGTATTTTAGTTTCTTGCCCTTCTGATCGTAAGTAAGTGCCTCTATCAGATCAAAAGCTGTTTTAACTAATTTGGAAATAAAATTACTGTGCCTACTGTGGTGTGTAAATTTCAGGAAAACCTTAATGAAACCAATTCTGTCAAGGGAGACTGCTTTATTGTCCCAGGGTACTTACTTTAAATCAAATGGGTATGGATTTCTAACTTAATTTGTTGCATGTGTTTTGTGGAATCTCTTTGTGGATAACAGTTGATTCGAATAGCACTGAATATTGAAGTGCTGGGAGTTTGGGTTTTCTCATCTGACACCTTTCTGCTTATACAGATCCCTGCCACCAGGAACTCACCTCAACCATCTTTTATTTTCATTTAAGTGCTAAAGCATTAAACCTTGTTTCATTTGAGTGTATAGACTCATTCTGGGTCAGTGTAATTACAGAACTGCAGGGCTCGGGCTGTTTATCTGGCAGAATTGTGCATTCAGACACAGTAAAACTGCTCACAAGCTTTAGTTTATTAAAATACTTCTTGTCTTGCTTGCATAGACTTGTCTTTGACTTCTGGTAAATAGGAGAACTCACATGCAAACTGACTACATTAAAAAGTGAAAACTTTTTTCCCCCAGTAATAGGTATAAAATTATGTTAAATAAAAATAAGATTTTATTTCCCTCAAGCAAAATTTAGCATGAAGCATGTGTTGTTGTTATTTCAGACTGGATTTGAAGTTCAATTCTCATTCACTGAAAGATTTGTGGATTTCAGTCAGACTTGTTTTCTGGGATTTTGTGGGTTTGGATGTTAGCTCTTCTCTCCCTATTGTTTATGCTTAGATGCTACTCTTAAAATCAAGGTCAAGATTATAAAAGGTCAATATATTGAATGAAACTTCTGCTTTATGAAAATCCAGTGAGGGGTAGTTGTATTTATACTGTCATATTTTCTTTACACAAAAAAATAACAGATCACAGAGCGACTTCTCCATCCAGCCTCTGATTCCACTAGGTTGAGGTTGAAGAGTTTTCTTTGTTAACCATCTCTGATCAGTGTGAGTTTGTTTGGTGTGTTTCATCTTTGGTACAACACCTCACAACTGCAAGGCACTGTCCTACCATATGCAGGTTTTATGTTGACATCTTTGTGACTTTCTGCAACTGCTTAGGTTTGGTGATTTTTTTGTGCCTTCAGGCAGAAGAGGGAATAATTAATGAAAGTAATCTCCAAAGATCATTGTTGACTGTCAAAATGAATGTTTCCACATGAATAGGTACCAATGAGCCTTTTGCCTAGTGCTGACATTGGGAATACTCATATCTCCACCCCACAGTGGACTGAGTACTGAGCAGGGCACCGCTTCACTTATGAGGCAGAGATACACTATTCACCCTTTGGATAATGAAAGTGATCATGTTCCCTGACCCTTTTGTGTATCAAAAAAAGAGATTTTAAATTTAGAAAAACTCATTTGACCATAACTCTTCCTTCATCTCCATTATTTTCTGCAACCACTCTTCATTCTTTAACCGTATTCATGATGAAACAGGCAAGTATAGTCACCAAGGCATCTGGGAGACAGCATAGACTGTAAGGAGAATGGAAACAAAGCTTATCTTGCACCAAAGGAAATTCCATTCTGACTATAGATGTACAACCTTTTGCTAATTTCCAGACATGCTATGTGTTTTTCAGTCCATTGTGCTTAGAAAGCTAATCCAAACAGGTTGACAGACAGGAAATAAAAAAATAAGTCCAGAAGTTGTATAGATCAAAGGGGTGGTGGACACTGTGTAGTTGTGTTCATACTATATTGTCGTCATCTCTCTCAAATGCTCTTCCTTCCCTGCATTGTGATGTTCTATTGTTGCAGGAAGAACAACATTTTCCTGTTTAAAACCTCAGATAGGTTCAGGAAAAGGCAGTGACAAGACTTTTACAGAGATGTCCAGCAACCAGTACATTTCATAGACTCAACATCACAGGTCTGTTTTCTTTAGATACACCCCTGGGTAGAATAAGAACTGTTGTAGATCTCAGAGCTGCCATTTCCCCCTGTATGCTGGGAACTGCAGTACATTAGCTATCTTATGTAGACATTGCCTTCCTAGTCCAATGAGCTGGCACAGTGCCAAATTGGCTTGGATGTTGTAGCAAGAGGTCTAGCATAGCTGCCCACTGATTTAGAGAAGCTAGAAATAAGCATCCTAGCTAAACGCTATATAATTTGCATTGACTGGATGAAGAAAAGCTAACTCATTCACCCTTGACTGCTATTCAAATGATCTCTTAAAGTCCATATGGAGGACATCAGTACTTGATTATATCAGTCAAGATTTCTGGTGTAGGTTTTGTCTTATGATGGCTTATGAAAAGGTATGCATGTCCTTGCATCCTGCAGTTTTCATGGCATGCCACTGCCTCTCTAGTGGTAAAAACTTACTGCAGAGTTGTACTGCACATGAAATTTTCCTTAACTTAAACAGGAATCATTCCATTGATTTTACAAGAATTTATATTTATCTATGCTACAGCATTACTCACCTGTGTAGCGCAAACTGTGAATATCACACAAGGAAAGTATCTTCCAATGCACTGGGGAGTGACAGTCATCTCTTTAGGGTTACCTGAGCTTTGGAAATTAACAGTGTTTTGCTCTTGTGATATTTATTTCATGAAAATCGTGTATTGCCTGTTGTAATTTGCTTTTTTGTTACTAATGGAGATGCTTCAGAAGAAAAATATGTCCATAAAAAAGTCTTTCCTCTCCAGTTGTTGGAGACTGTTACCTGCTCTTTCATCCCTTGGATTCTGTCTGTGGTGAGCAACTACCTTTGTTTCATTCTTCTCACTCATTGCCCTGTGCCTACAGGTTGTACGTGCTTGGAAGGGTATGACAGAGAAAAGTAAAGTTTGGGGAGAGTTGAAACGATGATAAAAAGTCAGTGAGGAAGTGCTCGAACAGAGGTAGCAGGTCTCTTGAAGAAGAGAAATGAGATGATTAAACTTCAGAAAATAAGAAGTTGGTATTTGAAACTCATAAATCAATAGTGACATTAAATCCTTTGTGTATTCAACTTATATAAAATTCCACAGATTCAGAGGCAGAAGACTGAGCATTTGACAGCATCTCCCAGATTTCTGTCAGTCATTTGTTACCTGTTCTCAAGAGCAGAAAGATGTTACAAATTCTAATGGCACTGTAGATTATCCAAGACGTGAGTATCTGGCTCAAACTCCCTCTCATCACTTGTGTCTTCTGACTGCCCTTGCCCTGAGAAATATGTGTTGAATTTCCACCCAGAGAGGCTGTGAAAAGCTGGTAGAACTACCATGTTATGACTGGCAGGTGGAGGCATCTTAAATTGCTTGGTGCTCTAGGTTACAGTTGCAGCTCTGGCAGAGAGGGGAGGTGGAATTAACATTAAACCATTTTAAATTGTGGCACTTAACTTGACTAACTACAATTATAGCAAAATGCCTTCTAAAGTGTCTGATTATATCGTACAGTCAGAAGTTCTAAATAAAATGGATAAACATACATTAAGAAGGAAAACAAGAGCAAATGTTAAGTACAGGAAATGAGAAGCTGCAAAGTGTAGTTATTAAAGCTTGTGTGAGGTGTTAGTGTTTTGTTGATTCTTTGGTGTTAATGTATTTAGAAAAGGAGACTGAACTGTTACCTTTTGTAAGGGAATCACATATTGACCGAGTCCATTAAGTATGAAAAAGATCACTTGCATTGTGTCCATATGGTTAATCTGTCTCACATTTAGAGTTTTTCCCCTGCTCAGTGGAAGATTAGAGCCTTTTTTTTTTTCATAATTGCTTTGTTAAACCACTTCACTGATATTAGCATTTAAATTAGGGCAAATTGAGCACTGAACTGAATTTCCATGAAAATGTGATAACCCCCAAACCTATGCAATCTATATGAGCAGACATAGCTGTAGCATATGTAAGCTTTGAGTTGAGCATAAAAGCAACCAGGATACAGTTGCCATCTAGGCTAGGGACTTTGTATACATGTGTTTGTATGGCTTACAGTTCAATGAATTCTGATTTACCTGCTGTCTCTGAATACCACTTAGCACAAGATACTAATACATGTGAAGGGCTCTTTTAGGTCTGCTAAAATGTTTATGTATGTGCAGCTTCAATTTGGGATTCAACTTAGACCTTTCACATAGAATGATGAATAAAAAATGAGGGAGAAAGGGAGTTTAGCATATGGGAGTCCTTCAGTATGCTGTCTTTTATCAACTTTCCAGATGACAACAGTTGAGTGAGAAAAGTGGTTTGTACCTCGGGGTTATTTGGCCAGCCTTCAACAGAGGGTGAGTGCTTAACGTACTGTGTGAGCAAGGCTTGCCAGAAGTTCTCTCAGATTGCAGGCACACTCACTTTATTGACTTGGAAAAGAAATCTGTGAACCAACTGTATAGATGCAAAGCCTGCACCCTTCTGCAGATCACCTTTTGGTTTTTTTTTAGTGGGAAGTCCAGGTCACCCTCAACTGTCTACCCTGATTTCAGAATAAAGGCAGAGTGACCTCTGGAAAACTTTAAGAAGGTCTGTTCTCTCCAGGAAATGGATATTCAGTTCCTGTGTTGGGTTCTTTAAACATTGTATAAGGCACAGCCTTGCATTGCAATTTAGGATAGCCAAATAGCATAAACACCAAAAGGATTTTTTGTCTGTTCATCCTAGATACTGGAAAGATGTCCTCTGTTAAGGTGTGGAGGGAGGGGAGCAAGGTACGTGGGAAGGTGAAAGTCAGTGATGTCATATGTTAGAAAAAGGTAGAGATTTTAGTAGGTGTACGTATATGGTATGGGAGGAGAAGTAAAAGAAGAAAGGACATGGAGGATGTGACTGAGGAGGAGACTCACAACAGAATGTCTGCGTTGGCCAGAAATTATATTTTTAATTGAAAAATATAATGAAGTCCACCCATCAGTAGCTTATAACTGAAGGAATTGTAACTAAACTTGACCTGGCTACATTAACATATCACTGCCTTCACTTGGATTATTATTAAGGTGCTGCCTTAAAATGTACTCTGTTCTGTATGTGTGTTGGCATATCTGGCATGGTATATGTGGTGTTACAGTTTTGTGCAACTCTATACAGATATCTGTGTAGCTGTGGTCACATTTAAGAGCATTTTTGTGCAGCTATTTTGCCATTTATTCCTTTAAACAAGGTGTGGAAAGAGTACAAAGCAACTGTGTATAGATGTGATCGTTCACTCTTGATGCTTCAGTGAATTCTGGTTTGGATTGAGCTCTATACCTGTAGAAGTGACAACAAAAATCCCTTGCTGGTTGAATTGGATAGGAAATTTAAAAATGGAAACACATTTTTTTGTGTTGCAATACTTGAGGGAAAGAAAAACAGAAATCAAAAATCTGTCACATGGCAGTACACATTGCCTACATCACCGGGATATTTTTCCTCCCTAATTTTTTATCTTGGCTGTTGTTTGGACACCACAAACTGGTTTATAGAAAGAGGAATTTATTATTTACTACAGCTACATTAATTAAAAAACTTAATATGTAGTGTTAATGAAGAATTAAGGTAAAGAAATGTATAAGTGCAAACCTGAGAAATGTTTTCTGTTGTGCAAGTGGTCACCTGGGTACTTAGGAGATGATGCAGAGTCTATCTGTTTTCTTTTTGTGTTACAAATCTCCTAATAGTTTATCCTAATATGTAGGATAATACATACAGCTGTTACGGAATTAAAGAATAATTACTGATTTGAGGATTCACTGGAATAGCTTTGAAGAACATCAGTAAAGTGAGTCTTCACACACCAAACTCCAGGAATCTTGGCCTAAAAAAGAAGTGAGGGTGGAGTTCATGTTTCACAATGAGTCAGAAGCTACTTTATCATTATAGATTTGATTCCCCCCCCCAAAAAAAAAAATTATGTTTATAAATTTGAATGAACATTTTTCTTTTACAGTAGAATTAGAGAAGAGGAGAATTTGCCATGCTTTTAGAGACTAGCCAGTTCAATAAAAAAAATCATTAAACAGAGACTGTTTTCTAATTTTGGATGCTAAACCAGCTGTCGTTCTGCTAGAGACTTTTGGCCAGCATCTGTCCTAATAAAAGGGAAAGATTTCTAATTTTTTTTTTCCCCCAAACACCATTTTTTATGTGATGCTGGCAGTGTGAATGTGATTTTTCAGGAACAGATGAAGCAGCTCTCACTACAAATGAGAAACCAGGTTTATGGCATTTCTGTTTCTTGTCAGACCTTACTATTCCGAGGGTGATGGTCTTGATGCTGTGTTCTTGGAGATGTGGAGCAGAAACTACAAGGCCACTCTCAGCTACCTTCGCCCTTCAGACAGACAACAGACTCATTCACTTCCCAGAACAGAGTTTTGGAAGCAGTGGAATACGATTTTTTAAAAGCTGCTGCTGTGGCAAAACATCTCTTGTATGGCAAAGTCTGCATTGGAATTGCAAGCTACGCAAACACTCGGGGTTTTGCTCAGAGGAGGCAGTAGTCCTGGGTGTGCGTGTTGCACTCCACTGATGTGTGAATAGCTATTTTAGATTGACCTATATTCCATCATTTTTAGCTGGTTTTCAGTAGGGTTTCAGTGAAGAGATAAACTTGTTTTTGCTGTTACTGTGCAGCTCACTCATGGTGTGGGTTTTTTTAATGTAACTTCCTCTAGTTAATGTTTTCCTTCTGGCTCATTTACATATCAGCCCTATATATTGCAGTTGCTGAACATCTGTCCCTTCTGTTTTCCAAGTCTACTGCTCTGTATGCTTATGGAAGGAAGCATAGATGTAGATCGTGGAAGAGCTCTCTGGGGTCATCACAGGGGCGTGTAGCAGAGCACTTGGTCTAGTAGTGGTTTTCTACAGGAGGAAGGAGCCAGAGTTTGTTTATGTAAGGAGCCAGGCTACAAGGAAACATAGGATTTTACAATGACCTTAAGTTCAAGGACTTTGACTTAGAGATGGCATTGAACTCCCGATGGTATTTCCCAATGATGTGCTTTTGTGTTCATCTATTTGGTAATCAATTTGCTGACCCATATATGGGACTCTAAACATCCTGTGGCAGTTAACTCCACAGTGTAATGTTGTGTTATATGAAAAAATCATGACTGAGGGGAAAGTGTGTCAAAAGTTGAGATGGAAAAAAAGCCTGAATAATGCAGGTATCAGCTGAATGAAACGCTCCTAGGTCTGCTTAGTATAAGAATCTGTATTTGATCATGTTCTGCTCTCACTCTGATTTTTCTGGAAGTCTGGAGTTGCCATTTTTAGGTGAAATAAAAAATAGGCCAAAATGCTTCTAAGAGAAGGCAACATCTGATGTTTCTGATTTAAAAAAAAAAAAAAAAAGAAAAAAAGTCAGCTCTTAATGAGAAATAACCCAGTGCTTAGGAGAGACAGCTTCTTGCAGAATTTAAGGAAGATCTGAAATCTATGAAAGTAACCAAGCTCGTGTGCTTTCCCTTTCATATAGGTACCCATGTGTTTAATTAGAAATAATGCTGAAGTCTTGGAGTGCTGCAGATGTGATAAGAGTTGATATATTAGACTTTGATACTGTTGGTTTGAAAAAAATTCAATTAATAATTAAGGTGTTTGCTGGTATCAGTCATGAAGCACATTCAGAGCCAATTATCGCGTTCTACATATCTGATTTAGACAAAAACACTTATGTGTCCTTGCTTTAATTTGTTGCTCCTTAGACAAAGGATGTGGCATATCTGACCAGAGAATGAGTAGGAGAGACAAGAAATGCCAGTCAAACCTTAAGCCAATTTAAACAAGTTACCTGGTCATCCTGTTGGCACTACTGTTTCATACAAAGCAAAATTATTTGACAGTTTCTTTCCCCCTGTCTGAATGACTTACAGTAGCTTTAGATTGTCTGTAGACTTCATTCCTTTGAAATTCCTTTCCAAATGTGCTAAAGTCACCTTCAGTGGTTATAAAACAGAGGAGTACAGTTGGAATCAGTGGAGGCATGCCACTTCATTTTATCAGCATCTAAACCTTTTGGTTTTGTTAATTTATTCAGTTTTGTGCCATGTCATACATTTAGGATTTTATCCAAGGTGAAGGCTTTCAACACTTTCTCCTCAGCTCAAGAACAAGTATTCTGTAAATGCTGCCTTTTTGCTGTATTTCTCCTCCAGACTCACACATACACATTTTTTCCCCCCTACTTTTCGTCTATCATCTGTCTTCCTCTTGTCTCAACTCCCAAATTTCAAACCCAGGCCATGCTTCCTTTGTTCTTCACACTGAAAACAGGATGTCAGGTAGCACAATACATCTGTGATGGTTGTATCCAGCCAACTTAAGACTGGTGTTCTGTTGGTGCAAGGGATGTAGTTGCTGCTGTTGCTAGGATGGCTTACCCAATTAAGGGGGCAAACAGATGTTCATCTCTGCTGTTTTGGTCCCACAGTGCTACTGGGCAAGATTATTTTTGGTAACAGAGCAGTGTATGAAACAAAGCTGGGTAGTTAGAACATATCTCCTCTTGTAGGCACACAGCAATGAGCCACTCCCACAGTGGGTACCCTTCAGGTGAGTTGGGAAATATAAGCAAAGTTAATGTCTAAGTGTAGTGGAGGGGTAGTTAATTAATGTGAGATTATATTTTAAAAAAATCAGTATTGTTTGTTAATATTCACTATGCAGAACTCTCACTGCCCCGATCACTAATTTTAATAACAATCGGTTCTTTGCATGTGTCATGGAAACTTTATACAGGATCTAGAAATAACTAGTAATAATAGATAACATTAATTGAACTCAATTGAACTAGAAGAGAAGGCTTTGCAGTCAGTGTACCACTTGCGGTCAATACACCGCTTGCTCACTAGATGGACTCGAGGAGCTCCTTTCTGCTTATGGTAGAAGGCAATGGTGAATTACAAGAGGCTTTAAGTATTTACTCACAAAATATTATCGGACAGTTCCCAAAGCACATGATGGGGTTGCTGTCAGTGGTCTCAAAGCCATTAGAGGCTTTGGAGTCTTTCCAGGCTCTTCTCTCAGGAAACTGGGAGTCTGGCACAGTCTCTGACCTGGTTCCTCTTGATTCCCGATTCAGCAGAAGCCTTGCAGAGGGGCAGGCGGGGTGCAATGCGATGTGCAGTCTTGGGACGATGTCACGCTGGCTGTGCAGTCCCATCACTTGGAGGCGTTTAGAGCCTGTTCCTGATAAGCTCTTGGAAGACAGGTTCCAAGCAGCTCAGGATACAATAAGCAAGCATGGATGCAACAGCAGAGAGCAGATACAATGGCAGAGCACACTTTGTGCTCCCTGCTCATCTCCTTTTATCCATACAGCCCAAGACTAATGGGCCTTTGGACACAGAATAGCCAATCAGAATGGCGGTTAGCCAAGCTTGACCATATTAGGTGAGACCACAGGCTTGCTTTACCCAAATTTGGGCAGAGTACAGGCCTTTCACAAGGCAATCATATGTACCTTGTTTACTGCAGGGTTCAAAACAAGTCTGGGCAAACCAGAGTCCTCAGACTTGGTGGCTCCAAGTTCTTTGTCCTCTTTCCCACGGTTGCTTGTCCCCAAAACAGAAGGAGGAGAGAGCAGAAAAACATGTCTGGGCAAACCAGGACACGTATAAGACTATTTTGTCCTGCTTAGACCTACCACAACACCAAGTGAACACTGAAGTAACTGAGTTTCCTAAAATGTATGGTGCATGTGCATCCTGCTACTATAAAAGTACTGAGCTAAATATGTTATGATTACTCGTTAACGAGTCTCTTGACCTCCTGCTGTCATGCTAATGTGACTGCTTACTTGGAACTTTCATGAGCCAATAAATTACTCCTTTTCTTAATACCCTTTTACAGATTGCAGCTATCTCTGTAACAGAGACTACCTATCTAATTAATTTGTAGTTGTATTGAAATACTGGAGACTTGAAAGTGGTATGTGAACTAAAATACAAATATGGTAGATGTACTATTGCCAAAAAGCTGTATAAAGCTATATGTTACTGTAGATTAAAAAAACATTCCATGCTTTGGACTCTGGTATTACTTGGATCTTTCCTTGTATACAAGTTGGAGTCATGTAAGGGTAAGTGTGATGAAGATGTAGTATTGCATATGTCAAATACATAAACGCACAAAGTATAAAACCTACAGCATGGGGAGTTTCTTATAGCAATAAATGGAAGAAATGTAGTTTCTTCTCCTAGAGTTTGATGTATGTGAATATTGTCCCAGGTGAACTTTTCTCAAGAATTATTGCTTTTTAGTAGAAATAAAATTACAATGCAATCTTACAGGCATAGGTAACATTTGCCAGCTTTTCAGTTGGCTTAAATATTAATAGACATACATAGGGACTTCACTTAAAGTACTTGACTTTGTTATGTTGTAGTACTTTAAGGAATCCTTCTGCAAGAATTCTCTTGATGTGAAACACACGTGGTTGGTTTTGTGGTTAAAATATGTAATTTTGGGGATGTGATGTATAACAAGGTGAATTATATAGGCAGGTTTCGTTGTGGTTTTGGGACTAACGTAATTTTGTTGTACCAGGCACAAAGAGGTGATCTGTCTTTGTTCAGTGCACATTTCTAGCTAGCACTTCTCAAAGGTAGGAAATACTGCCTTTCACACAGTGGGTTATGCAGAGGGAGGAAAGCAAAGGGACTCAAGCAAGCCAGTGTGGGAGCCCAGCTACAGAGCAGGATCATGGCCAGGGTCTCCAGAGCCCTTGTACTATCTAGTTCACATGGATTCTGATAGGTTTGAAGTTGACTGGTTGAGTTTTCTTAGTGATAAACCCTTTATCCAGCAACAAGCTGAATTGTTTTGTGGATAATTTA
Organism: Eubucco bourcierii; assembly: GCA_013396675.1. Lineage (NCBI taxonomy): Eukaryota > Metazoa > Chordata > Aves > Piciformes > Ramphastidae > Eubucco > Eubucco bourcierii. The sequence continues at coordinate 33,218 of VWZE01008857.1, forward strand.
GTAGGTTTCCACTCAGTATTGATACTGTGTGACTATTTTAGTTTAATATTTATTGCCAAAATTTGTGAGGGCAGAAAATAATGGAATCTTTAATTTTTATTTTTTTTTTAAAACTTGCAATAAACCGCTTCTATGTCTCAAAATAGTTTAAGAGTTACGATTTTATGAATGCATACGTTTGTTGGGAGAGCCAGAGAATAAACTATCAGGAAAAAAAAGGGAGGGAGATAGTCTACCTATGTCTGAACATTGGTTCAGTTTCTCTCTCAAGAATAGTGTTTTCATGTCTTGTGCTCTGTGTTTGGGCATAGAAAAACCTATCAGATTTTCCACAATCTGTTTTTAACAAGCTGAGAATATTCCAGGTACTTTACCTTTTGGTCTAAGTTCAATCTGGTGGGCTTTTTCTTGTTTTTGTTTTTAAAAAAATCTTATTCTGGTGAGGGAAAACATCTCTTCACTTATTTTTTAATTCCTGTTGAATTGCAAACCCCCCAGAGTGAAGGCCAAAAGGAACACAGAGAGTTAAACGATATGAAAGCATATAGTGGCATCTACAACAGGGCCCTGCACAACTGTGTGCTGAGCTTTCAAAGGGAAAAAATATAAAAATAAATCAAAGCCTACTCCAGTTACAGTCTGATCCAGTATCCTTGGAGCAAAGTCTCCTTCTGACAGGAAAGAAAATTGGGATGGCCCCTTAGGCACATCAGATGTGACTGCAGTCTCAAAATCTCAAGCGTGAGAGAGAATCAGCTGAATAGCACATCCAATTTTCTCTCAGTTTCAGAATATGTTTCTTTTTAATGCTGTTAGTACCGATTAAAGGCAGTCCAACAGACAGATATCCTTCTGTAGCAAATGGCTGATTAAGTGTTATGAATTAAGGCTGAGATGATAGTATATACCACTGTGTGTCAGCTGCTTACTTCAGTTTGAAATTTCAGTAAACCGTAGTGCTACTTACTGCTGGATGTAAAGTATTGTTTATTGTCCTAGCATTACTTGTAGCAGAGTAAAAATGAATTGCAGAGAAAACATTCTCTACAGTTATTTTTACCTCACTAACTGATTATTGTTAAATATCTGGATGTACTTGTATTACTCGATTGAATTGCCATTATGCCTCCTTCCTGGCATTACACTGCTCTTTAATTGCACACAGCACCGTGTCTTTCATACAGGAGATAAGGAGCTGGCTGCTGCTGAAACTGCTAATGGCTGACCTTGCTGCAGTGGGGACAGATGCTGGATGCTCTGGAGCTTATTGTTTGTTTGTTTGTTGTGTGTGGGGTTTGTTTTAAATTTTTTTTTTTTTGGTTGGCTGTTTGTGATGTTGTTGGTTGGTTTTCTTTCTCCCCACAGTAGTGTTTAATACCTTACTGTTAGTTTTCTTTCTTGTCTTGTGTCATTGGGGCCAGATTTTGGCTCTAAAAATTAATAGGAAGCAAATTGTTATGAAATATCTTTGATACTGCTACTTGAAATCCCACATGAGTGTTTACTAAATACTGTGGAATTAAATGGCTACATTTACCTAGATTTGAACCATTCTGCCTGGGAATCGTATCAGGAATGTCTTAGAGCAAAACCATTTCTTGTTTATTTAGCACAAGTGCTCAGGAGCAGGTTTTGAATATTCAGGCCAGTAAGAATTTGTTGGTTAGAGATTCAGTTTGAAAACTGGTGTCTGGAAATCGAATACTGTAGAAAGGCTGGTGTATGCAAATATATTGTGATTTTTAGGGATTTTTCTGATAAACAATATTGTGTTATTTAAAGCAATTCTGTACAAGGCTAAGGAAGTGTATATGGGTATGGAGAGAGACAGGACTGGTGAAGAACAGGGGCAGATCTCATTCCCAAGCAAATTATTTTATGCTAGTTGATTCTGTTGAGCTCATTTAAAGGGGCTGGATCCAGCCTCTTTAAATTTCCTGTAGTTAAATTGTAAATTGCTTCTGAAGCACCCCCCAAAATGTGTACATGTGTAAACTTCCTCTGAGTATTCAATTAATTTCATCTATTATAATGGGGGGGGAGAGAGAGAGAGAGAGAAGATGGTTACTTTTTTTGTTAAATGTAATTCTTAAGATGTAGCAGGTTCAGACAAACCAGTGGGCTGACAAGCACTAATCGATAATCTTGTCTCCATTCATTGTTTGTAAGGGTCTACTCCTGTGACTGCAAGCTGGCAGCTGCCTTTCATCTCACCAAGTGCTCTGCCTTCATGAAATTGTTAACAGCATCCCTGCTTTTGACAGTTGTATCTACACAAGTTTATTGAACTTCAGTCAAATACAATGAAGACACACTTGTGTCACTGCTTGAACTTGGTTGTGTTGTCCACCAGGCTCAGTAAAATCCCTGGGCTACTAGTCTTTTATTGCTGTACATGAATTGAATGAAGAAGTATCGCTTTATGGTCTGAAGATCAGCTGAAGTCTGATTTAAAGGTTGTCAGTTTGATTTCAGCCTAGTGATAATGCTTTTCATGTAAGATCTTGCTCTGCATGGCTGCTTTTTTCTTGAAATATGTTCAAGTATTTGCCTGACTCTAAAAAAATACCTACGTTGTCCATCTTTCCTCTCTGTGGTGCAGAAATCATCAACCATGGCCACCCTGGTTTAATGAAGTATTTTGATTCTAAGAGGAACTTCAAGGTATGACAAAATGCTTTGTCTCCAGTCTGTTTTATGAAAGGGAAGGTGCTGAAGGAACTAGAGGAGTGGAGAAAAACTTTTTCTTCATTCGAGCAACTGTATTTTTGGCAGTTCTGCAAAATAAATGACGCTACTTCTTAAATGACACTCCTTTACACTGGTTGCATTGAACACTGAGAAGCAATGAATTTTGTTTTGAGTACATGAAGTTTCTAGTGCTTCTTGAAATCTGACCACTGGTTCAGTTAACCTTTGTTAGTGTTGAAGCAAGATGCAAATTTAGTTGCCAGCATTTTAAAAAAAATCAGTGTACAGTTGGGGTAGACTGTTACCTTGGAAATATTTTGGAAGAAATTTCTGTAAGATGCTACATATTAAATTTAAGCAAACACTGAATGGGGAATTTTAATAGATTTAGGTGGGTTTTCAAGCCCTTTGTAAAGACAGTTGCCATTTCATCTTTGGAGCAGGTGAAACAATACTAAATACCTCTTTGTTCTGTATCCTTAGAATTAGAATAAATACAGACTAAACGAAAGCGCTTCTAATGTTACTGATTCTTGGCTTTGCCAAATATATTCCTTGAGCACTGGATATTTGCTTCAGGTGCTCTGGTTGTGCTCCTCTTTACCCAAGAGGGAAAGTCTGGGCTTTTTATTCCTCTGTGCATTGAATTGAGGAGCACTCTCTCCCATAAGTGGTCCTACTGAAGCTCTGGTATGAATGACCATTCTTCAAGCAGAGTAAGGAATTAAGAAGAAGCTTCAGACTGACCAAACAATGTGTTCACAAGTCTCATAGCCTTCTGAAAGGCAAGCAGCGCATGAAGGAAGGCTTAGTCCTCTGTCTGCCTTTACACTGTACACAAGGTCTTTTCACAACAGGAACCACCAAGTGCAGGACTGACACACTGATTTTTTTTTTTTTTTTTTTTTTTTTTGCTTCTTCTGTGAATACTTGTAGTACTCCTCAAAGACTCCTAGTAATATAATCACAAAAATACAGTTGTCACTTGCTTACTGCCACACCCTAAGCTGTTTTCTGAAGCAATGGGAAGGGATACCTTATAGCCAAAAAACACTCTTTGATGTATCCTGTACACTAAAAAGATTAGGAGAGGCAGTGACTACCTGCCTTTTGCTCTGTGTGAGGCAATGAAATATGGAGTATCCTGCAGGGACCATAGCATTAATGCCAATATTTTATTGAACAAGAATAGTATTCCAGGCTACCAACTTCTGTGAGTAGCTGAAAGCCGTGCAGGCTGCAGGTAGTGCTCAGTGATGCTCTCTGAACTCGATCATTAGGTGACTGCAGTAAAACAAGGCTGTTCATAGAAAGCATCACATGCCCCTGAGGACAGGAGGGTGAAGTAAAAGTACACTGGAAATGTAGACTAGAGGGAGAGGCTAATTTTTGCTGCCAGTGAAATGCTGTGGCGTGTGAGCTCTAACTGCAGGGATTTGGGGGAAATTGAGATCAAATGCAGCAACCTTTTGCACAGTGGGAGACACAACTGGGCTGAAGCAAGGTATGGGCAGGGCAGGAATTTGTATGCAGAAGGATGTTTGATACCAGGCTTTGCAGGGGAAAAGGGTGGGGGGTAGGGAGGAGGGGGAGACTTTGCTGATGAACAGCAATTTAACTCTGCTACTTGTGCTGTGAGGCAGAGGGGAAAGGATGAGTGCTGTGAAAGGAGATACTACAGCTCCAGAGGCCTGGCATGTCATAATAATGCATTCCTAAATGCAGGAGCAAGATTTCTGAAAAAGTTAATAAGCAAATTGCAGGTTTTCTAGGAGACGCACAATAAGAAAACACGTAGTACTCTACTGGAGACTATAGACAGATTTTATTTTTACCCTGTTTGCCAGAGGAGCTGGGTAAAGGTGCTGCAGAATGACCTGCTTGAGTGACTCCTGTTTAGGCTTCTCCAACTACGTCCAACTTGCTTTTCCCAGTTATGGGCAAGTACAATTTTTGGGGTTGCATAATACTTAATGCACCTTCCCTAAACCAGGAATACTGAAAGAATCACTTAGAGAAGGTGGAGATTGAGTTTAAAGATATTAATTCAATTTTTGCCCTAGAAAGTGTTTCTGTTGTTCTAGGAAGTGCTTAACTATTTCTTCTGCTGCAGTGAGGAACATGCTCTTGTTTGCACTTCTGCCTCTTGTCAAAACAACTTAGAAAGATTTTAGATAGCTAAGATGATAGTTTTTTCAAAGAGCATTAGTGGGCAGATTTAGAAAAAGAGAAGTGGCATAGCTATGCAGGGAGGAAGGCAAGAAGCTGTCAAAACTCTTAAGAGCTGTGGCCCAATAGACTTACATATCATATTTCTTTAGGACGTTAATGAGATGAGTTGTTTAAAGCCAGAATATTGCACACAGAAGGGTTTGTAAATATCTTTGGAGATGCATCCTAAAATAGAGTGCCCTGTAATTGTCTTACTAACGGGTACTGAACACTTACTTGTGGGTGCTTTTTTTGGGGGTGGTATTATGACTGAAGGTTTCAAAGGATACAAGGAAGGCCCTTTCATTTCCTGCAACAAGAGGATCCTGGAGAAAATGGTCTGTTGAAAAGATGTGAACGTCCAACCTCCAAGCACAAAGCCTTTTTTTTCCATTATGGCACTGTAATGGTAAGCATGGACAAGATAGCGCAGCGCTACAAAACATTGTTCTGCTGCAAAAAAAGGGCAGCAAAATCTGTGGAGACACTGAAGCAGCATTTCTCTGGATTCTAGAAAAATATCTAAATCACAGGAAATGAGTCATAGAGTATTTGCTAAATCCTGCTGAAAATTTTTGAAGTGTAATTCTTTCCTAGGTAAAGAATTTTGTTGTTGCCCAGTAGGCTTTATAAACAGTATTTTTATTTTCAGAAAATCTCCCACAGAATGGTTCTCAGTATATCTTTGACCCTTCAGATGAGGCTTAACTTTGTCTTGTCATTCATACCAATTAATGAATCATTCACTGTACAGCAGTGGCTCACTAAAAATTGGTAGCTGCAAAAGTATAGCTCACAGGACAATATGTTACCTTGAAAGTCAGGTAATAACACCTTTGGTAATAGATGATAACACCTTTGCAGCACCTGTCTATGAAACGTGCAGTTCTAGATGTAACTGAATAGCGATAGTTAAATTTTTACACCTCTCTTAAGGAAAAAAAAAAAAAGTCCAAGTGGGATGAGATGAAAAATAATGAGGTTTCAACCCAAAGGAGAAAATGCTTGTGCTCATACAATAGGTCTGTAAATTATTGTCTTACCATGGGTTTTCATAAAAATAGTGTTTTCTGATCCACTGTAGATTTTAATTGCTCTGAAAACAAATGCACAGTGCCAGCTTGTAGACAGAGTATTTCATCAAAGTGCAACCAAGCCTTACAGCACAGTATACAAATAGTCACTACCTTTTGAGGCTCAGTGCCACCTGTGACCACCTGCTTTCTCTTAGCAATATGCCACAGTACCTCAGACTCTCAATTTTCTTCTCAAAATAATCTACTCTTCCAGTTTTCTTTGCCTCTTCTGATTCTGCAGTCAGTGCAATTAAGGGGAAGAAACAGAACGTGATTTATTAATAATGCCAGGTAGGTAGTGGTCTGTAAAGAGAATTGATTGTGTGTTTAACTGATGCAAGTCTCTGTAGTTAAATTCCTCCCTACAAATACCTCTGACTTCGTTTTACCTCTGCTTAATACATTGACAAGACATGGTTGGTTGGTTGGTTGGTTTTGTTGTGGTTTTGTGGTTGGTTTGTTTGGTTTTTTTGTTCTTTGTTTCATGAACTAGGTAACTTTGGGAGGAGCAGTTACACTACAAACTAGTGAATTTCTTGCATGGATGAGATTGGTGCCCCTAAGATTATGCCTGTTGCTTATATGTGTGCAGACAGGTCCTCGTTTTCTCAAGCAGAGGCAGGAAGGATGTTTAAACTTGTTGAAGCAGGAGCTCATTCTTGCAAGATTCCTGCCTCTCATTGTCCAGATTCTGCATTTTGCCAGAGTTTTCTCCAAAAGTGAATGTTATTGTATCTGACTTTTGCACCAGATGCCTAGCTGCTAGGAATAAGTTATTTTGAGTAATTATTTCTGGAGCACAACCCAGACCCTGCATGGCATCGCTTCCTGTGCATCATATGAGACTGATGGATCCTGGGAATGCTCTGATCTACCATCCTTCACCTTTGCTCCCTCCATCAGCTTTCTTGCTTGTTTTTCCCTTACAGGTGAGGTACCGACATTACTGTCAGTTCTGTGACTGTTGCCAGGCCTTGGCTGGCCTTACCAGCCTCCCAAGGGGCCTCTACAAGGAATGTGTCTGGATATATGTAGGGGATGATGGGAATCCTCATTGTGAAGAGAGGCAGCTGTTTTGTCCTGGGACACTAACAGGGGTTGGTCGTCCTGAGCAGACTTACTTGGGGCTTCCTCCCATCCTTGGTACGCTCTGCCCTAACTGTGGTGCGGGTGGCTTGACTTCCAGTCCTCTGTCCCTGCCTCCTGGGTGGACCTTGGATATGCACTGTAACCGTCTCTGGCTCGCCTTATTCCTGGCTGGACTCTGTGGCTGGTCCTTAGACCTTGTTTGTTGCTCACCATCTTTGGAACTGTTGATCAATGCTTGAACACTGAGCTCAGACTGAGGGATGCTGCCCTTTTGGTGAGGGCTCTGCTTGCACAGGGGTCATCCCTGGCTCCTGAATTCCTTTTCCTGCGGAAGCAGCTGGCCGCCGCTGCTCCTGGACATTTAGTAACACCACATTTAGTAATGCCAGCTGTACAGTCTGTTAAACCAAGACAGAAGGTGGCCCCATTCTTCATGACTGAGATTAAGGCATGTGTAGCTAGTAAGTAGAATGCTTTATTGATAGTATTCATGTAGCTCTTTACTGACAGTATATATAGCTATTCTCTCCAAGGACTGAGTTTTCTGAAGGCAGCAGGGCTGAGACGTGCTGTGGTGCAAGTGTCATCAAGCAGGAGTTGCCATGGGTTTGCTCCTCATGCCCTATCTACAAAGTGGCAGACAGGCCTGCATCAGCACAAGGCAGGTCTGCTCAGGGTGTGCTGATGCTTCTCTTGTGTTTTATGCTTCCTCTCACCTTTCACTGCAGGGTAGGTGGTTTTCTTCAGAAGCTGTGTAGTTGTTACTCTATAGTGGGTTTACCCGTAGTCATTGGGAGAGGTCATTTCTTCTTGGTGAAGCCCTGCTGCATTTATTGTTACTATCTATGTTTCACAGAAGTGTGAAACACTCAAGAAAAGAGGCTGTATTGAGTGATGAGTGTGTCCTTTTCCTTCTCTTTATTTTCTTTTCTCCATGTGCCTAACATCTTCATCTTTAGAAAATTGCCTACTTATCTCTCAAACATAGTTGCATTCTTTACTTAATGTCCCTCTTCAGGAACTTACTCTGTATGGAAATTACCCTGTACAGGAAATAAATTACCTTCAGCTGTCATTCTTTGCAAATCTCTCATTTTTAGATTGTTTTCTTGTAGGTTTGTCTGTTTTAGTGTATTGTGGTTTTTTGGCTGGGTTCCACACCCCGCCCCCACCCCGCCCCACCTCTTAGAATGAGAATGAGACCACTGGCATCCAATAGCTTTAACAAACTGAGTGTCAGTCCCATGTACTCCAAACCATCTGCTTCCTGGGATGGCTAATTCTGGTTAGTGTTGCTTCCCACTGTGGAGAAGCTGCAGCCCCAGATTCTGTTGGAGAACAAACTCCAACAGGTTGTTGCATGAAGGTGAAATACAGCAGTGCCCACTTGAAGATGCTACCAAAATGGCCATCTGGCTGTGAAGTATTAGTTGGAGTGTCTCAAACTGGAATTTGGGACTTTGTGGCTGTAGTTATTTTTCTTCCTGAGAGATTTATATTTTTAATGCTGATCAGAAGAATAGGTTGATTTATACTGTTCGAAGGAATTGGAGAATGCTGAAAACCTATTTTTCAAAGCATTCATATTTCAGAGGGCAAATCTTTATACAGCTGCCTGTTAGGGGATTTTATGTCTTTCTTAAGCAGCTTTTATTGGAGAGAAACCCTTCATAAACAGCAGTCCAGAGTGAGCTATGGTTGCTATGGCTGAGATGGAGAGCTGAAGTCTCTGTGGTCAGCACAAGAAGCCCAGGTTTCTTTGTGTCACATTCTGAAATGCATAACCAAAGGTATTCTGAATTTGTATACTGCAATATCACTCTCTTACTTCCTTATACATGCCCCCATGCCTGTAGAAGATCAAGGAAGCAGTCATAGGACATTTGTTACCTGTTGCAGAGTAGGAACTAATCTTCCCAGAGATACTGCCCTGCTTTGATTGAAGTGCAGAGAAAGGTCAATCAATCAGAGACGGAGATCTGGGAGGAAATGTGGTAACAGTAAAAACTTACACAATCTTATGCTGTATCTGATACCTCTACAAGGTATTGTTAAGGAACAGTTTTCATAATTTTGTTATGCTTTTTATGATCTCTTCCACAAGCCTACCCTCAGGTAGTACTTTGAAGAGTACAGCTTATGGGCTCTATGATACTTTTAACTGAAACATATGACTATGTTCTAAATATGAATGCTTTTTCTTACACTGCCTGAGTTGACCTGTCATCATTTCTACATCATGAGTGTTGAGTTTAAGTTCAGTTTTGGGTTCCCACTTTGATTTTTCTTAGCCTTCCTCTACTGAGTTACTCCATTTCCCATCCTAGTTCAGCTTCCAGGTGTGAGGATCAAAGAGCTGTGTCAGTCAGGTCATAGAATCTAGATTTGGGCATCTTTTCCAAAATGTCTGAAATAATTTTTTTTTTTCCAGAGCTTATCAGAAATGTAGATGGCAGGAGTTTGGGATTTTTTTTTTGTTTGTTTGGCTGGTAGTTCTTTTTGAAGCTGAGAACATACAACTGAAAGCAGTGCAATCACAAAGTAGTGTGGGCCTGGAGTGAGAGACTAATAATTAGTAGGGACCAGGAGCCAAATAGAACCTGGATACAATGTTGATGTCTTGGGCTACGTGGCGGGAGTCAAAGATATTACTTGGCAATATGCTTGGGTGGCAGAGAGGTAAACTGGGAAGTTTCCTGGGTTACAGCTATCTGATATCATGTGAGAATGCTCATTTTGTAAATCTGCATTGGACAAGAGTGTGCTCCCACAGGGCTCCAGGGGAGGAGATGCAACCATTTCCATAGGTGCTAACTGAAAGAAAAACTGTCTTGGCAGTCTCACTGTGCAGCTGGCAAAGGCTGCATGCTGCTTCTCTGGGCATTCAGGAAGGGATGCAGGTACTGGTCCCTTCTTGTTTAGAACTATGTCAAGTAGAGCATGTTTCAGTTTGCTTTCCAAAATGTGAAAAGGCCTGTAAAGAACTAGATGAAGCAATAGGGTATCTTCAGTGAGGGAAGGAAATTTCACAGCAGTTCAGGTGTGGGTAGGGATTCTGTGAGGAAGGAGGAGCTTCGTTATTCACATTGTCCAATGAGTACAGAATGAGAACTGATTGCTTTAGTCAAGAAAATGTAGCTTAAGTAAAGCTGTTCCAACAGCAAGGAAGTAATGGAACCATGCAGCACTGGCAGCTGAAACGTGACTGCTGCTAAGCTTTGAAACTGAAAGATCTGACAGTGCTGAGTGTTATTGCAGAAACATTTACCTATGCTCTGCCATCAGACTCAGAAAAGATGGACTGAGTCAAACTTCCACACTGGTAGGAAGACAGAATATCTGCTAGTCTGTTACTAAATACACCTTTTTCAAAAAACCAAAACAAAACACATGTAGGATGCAGTCCTGATGATGGGTGTAACTGAATTCTTCGTGTTTTCTGCAGCTGCACCATAGAAAGCTAATTTAAAATAGCAAAGGGAGGTTTGAGCTATGGTAATGTCTGAAGGAGATACTGGAATGGCAGGAGTTGATGACCTCTTCATTACTAGATTATGAAGATTCTGTAGCTGCAGCACATCCACCTGCAGGTATTCATGACACCTGGATCAGAAAAACAAGGGGCAGTCTGAACAAGGATCAGCCCACACGCAGAAAACACTTGTAGAGACATTCAGATAAAGAGTTAAAAGGTAGTAAGTCCTGATGATTCAGAAAGGTGAGACAGGATGGAATGAAAAAAGATCAGAGTCACTGTCAGCTCCTAAGGGTATGAAAGGCACATCCAAAGCCGGCACATTCTCAGCAGGCTCTGAAGGACAGAAGACAGGGACTAAACAAACTCATTGTCTGCATTGTCTCAGATTACACAGGTAAACTTGGTTTGGTGCCTGGATACTGGCTGCCCCACTTGGACATGTGAATCTTGGACCTTATGAAAAAGTGATTGAGCTATGAGTTGTTGTGAAGTAAAATTAATTATAGGTCAGTTATTGTAAAATAAACTCATTCAGTGAGTTTTGCTATAATACCACAGTGTTTCCTGAGAAAAGCTTGTTTGCAAGAGAGAAAAGCTTGTTAAGGAAAGGACTTTTCTCAAATTAGGATAATTGCAGAATACTACTTTGTCTTCTCTGTTTTGCACTATGTGAATGTGTAAACAGCCTAAACAGTGTGATAACTCTGCCTTCCTGAGGGAAGTAACTGACAGCATTATCTAATATTAGGGATGTTAGAAGGATCAGTAATAGGCAGAAGGTAGGACCATTTTCATTTGGCATAATACAAATTACATGAGTATATATTTGAATAAGTTTGTACTTAGGCCTTGTTTGACTCCAGATACAAGGGAGCAGCAAGGCAATGTTGAATAGCATATTTCTGTATTGATACCATGCCAAGAGCACTGTCAAGGTCCAGCAGTAGAGCTGACTTAACTGTTTGCTCTGAACAATTTAGGAAATATCCCTGAATCCACAGATCTCCTGCAGCTTGCCTTTTTACCACCTTGGGCTGTTGCCCAAGAACATGTGGGAAGGTAAAGAAGACCATTTATTTTGTTTTGTTGTTTTTTGGGTTTTTTTTTAATCTTCATTTCTACTGAGCCAAGGTCAGGAAAATAACTGCCACCAATAAAGTAATGTAATATTGTTCACTAGTGGCAGTCACTGGCATCCTACTCAAACACTGTGTAAATGTCAGACTTCATGACAATCAAAAGTATAAACTGACTGGAGCAGCTGAATTATCTGTAGGTAATATCTACTCTTGGGTCTCTGCATGTATGAATTATGAAAAGGAAAATGAAAATAAATTGAATATTTCACAGTTTCTATGGCCTTTCTTAATATAGTGACATAAGAAAGAATCAGGATAATGCTACAGCCAGGTAACTAGAGGCAGTAATCTGAATTCGTTTTCCCCCTGACAAGCTGAAAGGCCTAAATACAAAGCATAGTTACCTTTGGGATAGGAGGAAGTCTGAGCAAAAGAATGATCACCAAGAATTTCAATTGTTGCTTGGAGAAACCTGTCTTTGTTTTGACTGCTTAATTAATTTCAGGTAATTATGGTTAAAATTGGATGTCTTACTTGGGTGGCATGAATCTAGTCAATCTTGCCTTTCTGAGGGCAGAGGACATGTCTATGTCAGTTACCTCAGAAGGTCTTGAACTTTCTGCAGTTTCATTGAAAAATAGCAAAGATGATGCTCTTGCTGGCACTAAACCATTAGAAACAAAACTCTACCAGACATGAATACACTTTTCTGTCTCAAATTTCTGGATCATACGTGGTTTTCACATGTGAATTTTACAGCATGTCTCTTCAGTAAGAATCTTCTGAGATGTATATATATAAATAAAACACTTGTCTTTGAGAAGGCCAATCTCAGAAAATTTCTGTGTGGTTTAGTGTCTGGGAACATACATTACTGGAGCTTGCTTTTCACAGAGAGAACGCTCATGAAAGAGTATCTCAGCCTACATGGGGATATGCTTTAATAGGTTTTGGCTGAAAATTGTCAGAGTTGAAGTAATTTACTTAAATGTACATGACTTCTGGCAGAATATAACCATTATTTGTCCTGAAAAGCTGTGCCTTCTAGGTGAAAAAGACCTGGGCTTGGAGTTTCTGAGGCCCTGCTGCACAGGCTTCTTCAAAGTGAAGGACCTTGGGGCGTCTCCTCTGTTATAGCAGTTTGGGAAGCCAGAAGGGCCTGCAAAAGGTGAGGGCTTGCATGTTGCAGAGGGTCCAGTCCTGGCTGGAGTCCTCAGCCTTATGCTCTGTGCTATTGGACTGAGCCCCTAGTAGCAGTGAAATGTTGGATCTTGTCATGTTTTTCCATCTACCAGGTTTTCAGTGTCTGACCAGGATCCCCAGACCTGGTGTACTAGTGCTTACTTTCTGCAGAATTATCCCAACACACTAAAAGCAGCTCTTCTGTGTCCTTTTTATTTTTGTATGAATGAGTTGGCAGTGTTTCCCACAGTGAAGATTTTCAAAGCAGTCTGCTTTCTCATGGTAGTCGTTGTCCCTCTTTGCCAGGAGCAAACACGGTGCTTGCTGGACTCTCAGCAGCATGGCCCTCCAATGGAAGCCAAACCTTTGGCTTTGGACCCTGCAAGCTGTAAACAGTTTGCTGAAGTCTAAACTTGCTACCTTGATGTCTGCCCCAGGGAAGGATTTAGTCTGTTGCACCTTAGAGCTGGGAACTTTCCAGGTGTACAGAATTAAGTAAACTGGAGAGAGGGGAAGTGAACTGGATTTGGGCGTGGTTGTTTCTTTGTTTCTTTTTTAATCTTGCCCCTTGCTTTTGGGTTCCTTATTCCTGCTTGTAGCATTTAAAAGAGTACTAGCTTAACAGTCTCATGTGAAAATGTTGTAATTTAGAGAGCAAGTCAGACTGAAAAATTTCCTTCAATCAGATATTATTTAGGAGCAGGGTCTCAGCTTTTGGACTACTGTGCAGACACAAGCAGGAGAAGTTCAGTTGGCAACTTGGTGTCATTAGCTATAAACCATAACAGTGGGCTTTGTGTGACAGTTTTAATCAACTTCTCCCTCAAGGTCACCTATGGCTTTTGAGTTATGGGAGTTCCAAAAGCTGTTGTGATTTATTTTGATGAAGGTAAGTCAGTCCATGTTTTCTGGCAGTTTGGCTGTTCTGTGATCTGTAACTACATTGCTTCTAGTACTAAAAATACACTCTGGACAAATATGTGTGGATGGACAGCTCAAATAATAGCAATCCATCTTAGCAAATGGCATTAGTTCTTATACTGCTTCTTTCAGCTAACTTGTCCTTTTGTAACAGGAGAGGCTCATTACTCCCATAGGAGGTTCAGAAAAAACATTTTTTGTCAGAAAAGCTGTGGGCTTTCTGGTTCAACACTTAAGTGGTTTGGGAAGTGTCAAAGGGATTTTGTAAAGATTCTTGGGCAGATCAAGTCAGAGTGAGGAGTTGGGTGCCCAGCAGTGTTCCACCTGCTCAGCTTAATGGCTACATAATTCAGAAAAGCATTTCTATCTGCCTTTTTTCCCCCTTGGGTCCCATTTCCAGATGCACATACAACAGGGAACAAGGGAATGCCATGCAAGGCCAGTGTGTCTGCCTTAGGAATGCTATAGGGCTTGTAATCAAAGGACATCAAGTGGCTGCTGTTAAAATAACTCAGTGGATAGAGGTGAAATACTGTAGAGTATGTATGTAGGTCATCCCTGTGTAATAAGAGTGAAACTCAACTTTATCCTGCTGCAATTCTGATGTAGCTGATTATCGGGGTTGTGTCTGTATGGATATCTAGCACACTTTGTGAATAGTTTTCTGGGAGGTCCAGGAATTCTGGATCTAATCTCTTCAGGGTGAACATGTCTGGCCTGAAGACAGAGAAGCTGACTGAATTACTAGCTAGCCTTGCAGCAAAGAAACAGACAGTAGCTCTGCAGACAGGACTTTTGGACAGTCCCAGATGCCCTCTCAGCTGGCTTCTACAGTACACAGACTGGTAGACACTATTTCTGTGCTGGGATGTGCTAGCTAACTTCCTGGGCAGAGAAACCAGGAGCTCCTGAGTGTTCTCTCTCTCAATGTCTACTGTAGCTAAAGATGCTGTCCAAATTACACAGATGTAAGTTTTAATGTTTAGACAAACCTGGTCAGAAGGAGCAGTCTTGTTCATGGTTAAGATAGTTAAGGGAGGGTTCGTATGTAATTTAAGATAATGAATAGATATGAATGGTGCCTGTGCTGGAGTGATCATGCTGGTGTACTAGTGGGAAGTAAGAATTCTCCCAAACACTCTGGGGAGTCCTATCCAGCTGAAGGTGCCTTTATAAGGCCACGTGCAGTAGAGGCTCTCATCACTAGCTGGACAGCAAGTGACCTTCTTGTTCAGGAGATTTGGTTATATGAACTAACATTACCTACTGCAAACGATGCCAATAAATTAGGTCTTTTTAGCAAGTACTCATCTGTGTCTGTGGAACAGCATCCATTCAGCACAAGGTGGATGCTACCACTGAGTTGCTGATGGTATCTACTCTTTATTAACTAATCTTCAATGAAACAAAATCCTGTGATGCTAGTGAAAGATACTGGTGATTGTGAAAAAAAGTTACCTGAAGCCAAAGTCCCTTTCGGCTGCTACAACTTTCTGGCAGGAATTATTTTCAAACCAATGGCAGTGTGGGTGCAAGTTGTGGGGACAGGAAGCTGCAAGAGGCAGAATGTCTGGAACAGACGCAAGTGCTGCTATGGCTACATCTGCCTGTGAATCTAAAAAAGACACAAGTCCTTCAAAACTGCCTAGGTAACTAGGTCATTGTTAAGTACTGAGTCTAGGTCACAGCTTTAAAAAGACTTTAAATATAACTTCTCTGCACTGCTTTTCCCTACAAAATGTCTTTCAGAGAAACCTTGCCTTTATTTATGAAACTATTTCAGCTAATGATATTTGACTGT
Source organism: Eubucco bourcierii (assembly GCA_013396675.1). Taxonomy (NCBI): domain Eukaryota; kingdom Metazoa; phylum Chordata; class Aves; order Piciformes; family Ramphastidae; genus Eubucco; species Eubucco bourcierii. Next base: position 48,746 of record VWZE01008857.1, read on the forward strand.
TTCAAGATTTGAATGTGACTCTCAGAGGATGCGTACAGGCTACTTACTGTGAGAAGATGAGGTTGAAAGAGAAAATTGTCACCACTGAGTTGATGCAGGACAACTGCCATCTTTCTCCCTTTACCTGTGTTCACTGAAATAAAGATAGGCATTTGCTTTCAGTTATAATATTCAGTGTAGTTAATGCTTCACCAACTATCAGCCAGACAAATTACTACTTCATTGAAAGCAGGCAAAAGCCCACGTAAGATAAAGTGCAACTTAAAAAGATTGCTTCTGCCTTAGCCAATGTGTCTTCCACACTTTGCCAAAATGCCTCATGTTAGAAGACTAAAACTTAAGCAGAGAGTGACCTTTCACCCTGCTTATTGCTCCCACTGAGCTTGTCAGTCCTGTAGCTTTTCTGTTGATTACTATAGCCATTCAGAAATGGGTCTTCTGGGACTCTATCTTTGGTATTCTGTCTGGACCCTTAAATTGAAGGTGTTTTGACTTTTTTTTTTTTGCCTCCCACACAGATAGAAAGGAGAAGTAGAATTCATACTTTCAAGTGACAAGAGCCAAAATAACAAGCATACTTTTACAGACAAAAATTACTGCCTTTATCAGGGGAAGGAAAAGACTTTACATTTTTAAGATTTTCCAGACTTGTTCACATTGAGAAGCCTTTGCTACTACTTCTGTAAAGGGTGTTGGAAGGAGCAGCCTTGCTTTCATTCTTATGTGTCTGGGCTGAAATGTTCAAAAAATACCAGTGCAGACTCTCAAGGCTGTGGTCTTTACACTTTTCTGGGTGCTTCTTACTGCTCCTTAAAATCAGTCAGTCACTTTCTCAAGAGACAGTGACTTTTCTGTGGAGCTTGGCTGTCTCTGCCATCACTGTGGATATCTGATACTGTCACCAGAGCCAGTGTTTGTTGTAAATATATGAGGGGGTTTGGAGTCATGAGGCTGTTTTTAGACTTTTACCTCTACAAGCAAATAGCCAATGCAGTGTGCTGCGTGGTGCTTCAGAGTTGCCTTCTGCTTATTTGCAGAAGAGGTGGCTCTTAATTCAGCCTGCTTGTCTCATGCAGACATTGATGTATTAAGTTAGTATATTTGTATACAGAAATCTCTTGGTAACCCAAAGAAGAATGCTTCCAACACTTTTCATCATTACTTAGACTTTCTCTAAGCAATATTTTATAGTCTAACTTTTATTGTCCAACAATGAAGTTGCAGTAAAGCTGGTTATGAAGTTACTGCCTTTGCAAGGGTATCAAATATGTATGAGGCAAATTACAGCCACTCTAATACTTCAGTTTGACAGTGAAACTAGGCTGTAACTACACATGCATGTGGGTCATTCACATACAGTGTTGTAACTGTAAATTAATCTGCATTAAATCTTCAAGCATCCAATGGGAGGTTTTCCCCATGTCACCTGTCCTGAATATGTGTAGGCATTTGGTCCAATTAATTTTTGTCAGCATAAGAATTATGAAGGATCCTACTACTGCTTTTTAAATAGCACTGCTTTTTAAAAAGCACTACTGCTTTTAAAATAGCACTAGAGATTAGAGCTTCAGGATACGGTGTCTTGAAGAATCCCTCTGGCAATATCTGAAAAGAAACATCAGTATCATGTTTTTTTTCTATTTTTAATGCACTTCACTATGGAAACAGATCTACGTTTCTCTGATGTGCGTTGGTCTGTCCATCTCTCTAGTAATTTTGAACTGTTGGATGATATAAATCAAATGTGACAGAGGTGAAGGTCTTAGAAGATAATTAACTCCTGCAAGTTTTTGTGAAAGTTACTGTCTGGGTAGAGAGAGATTGTACTTTATGCCTTTATAACCCCTGGTCTACAGTGTGTATTTAACCTTTATTAGCTGTAATGAATTTATGATGAGGGGAAATGTACCTTTTGTACTCTAAATGTGAATTCATACTTGCTAATTGCAACTGTAGCAAGCTGAACCTGTTTCCATCATTTCTGATATTGGCTGAACCATATGCTTGGACCTGGGCAGAAAAGAGCACAGTGACTTTGCTCTTTGTCAGTGGTAATAGATGTTGGTTGAGTTTTGGGTTTAAGTGATGTTTTTTGATCGAAGCAGTCAGACCTAACTACTTGCGCTCGATAGAGTATGCTCTCGGTATGACACCTTGCCCAGGCTGCTTAGGTCTGCTGATCAATGTGCATGCAGTGATCTGAGGCAGTTAGGACAGTTTTGTTTCTTTAGTTGCTCTGTTCAGGGGTGTAAACTTGTGTACCCCTACAGTGTTATTGGGTTGTCTGGTATGCAACTATGCTCATGTCTGTTTGCCCACTGCTTTGTTTCAGACCTTGTCTGAAGTAGAATGAACTGCTAAATTGGTGCATCATATAGTCAAAGTCCCTGTCCCACCCACGGTTCTCATCTTGTTCGGTGCATAGTTATCCTACTTAATGGTGTCTGCATCCAGTGTAAACTGTGGGATGATTTCAAGAATGTCTAATGTTATCATTTTGATTAGTTTCTAACTGTTGTTTTTAATGCTATTAATCCCATTTAAAAATATTTTACCACTCCAGGGTTACAAAAAATGAAGTATTTTTAGAAGCATCTCCTGGATTCATGTTTTTTCTTAATGGTTTGCTATTCTTTTATACACACCTGAGTAAGAGAAAATGTTAACAGAAGGCACATAAAACAGTCCAGTGTTCCTATTCACCTTGTCTTACAGCACAGGAATAAAAGAGTCCTCATTGATGAGAGGAAACATGCTGGGAAAGAGTTTGGGAAACACTTATCATGACAGATAAACGGTATGGAGCATTTGCTGTCATGGGAAATCATTAAGGCAAACAGTGCAGTAGGGCTCAATGTCTCAGATACCAATAGCAGCAGAATAATGTAACATTTGTAGTTGCAGAAAGCAAATCAAATGTTAACTGTGCAAAGAATACCAATAGAAGAACTGGCAAAACTGTTTTGAAGGACATCCTTGAGTAGTTTAGAACAGTTAATTTAGGTCTTGTACTTGGAACTGATAAGAAATAAAAGGTAAACACTATTTGTTTGCCATGAGAAGCTGAAAATAGCTACATTCCCTAGTAGTTCCAGCAGTTTTCCCCACCTCTCTTTCCCGTTTCCAGCTCCAGGTACTTGGTGTACTGGATTGTGCCATCCCAGAAGTTTAATAGCAAGAACTGGAAGAAATGAGACACTTTTTTCTGGAAGGGAGAGAGGCGGGGATAATGGAAAGAAGGTACAACCAACTGACAGGCAACGTTTTGCTGCCTCTTTCTCTGACAAACATTTCCCAAGCTGACAGACTGACTGTCTGCCTCAACTTGAGAAATACTTAATAGCAAGTTTAAAGGTGATGGGCCCTTTGATTTTGGCAGTCATGAATTGCTGTGCTCCTTTCCATGGGGGTTTGTGTTGGGATCATAAGCAATGCTGCAGAGCTGTGGTGAGCCCTGCTGCAAGGGGAGAGCAAAGTGTTACTAGGTAGGTACCTTTCACAAAGGTAGTATTTAGCTTTGGTGCTACTGAGGCAGTATTTTACCAGTATGGCATAACAATTATTCATGTTGAGACCTTCTCTTGGAGTATTAGGTTGAAGTCTTCATGTCTACTCATTCACCACAGGGTGGGCTTTCTTAAAATCTAATGTGATGCTGGATGGGCTGGCTGACAGATTTTACTTGCTTTCTGTTTTCTTTGAAAATAACTCCCAGTAGACTGGGGAAGGGAGGGGACAGGGAGGAAGAGAGATGATTCTATGATGGTCTTTGCCAGCACTATTTAAAACATTGAAATTACCCTCTGGTGTAAGCAGAACTTGATCTAATGTCTGAAGACAGAAGAGATGGCTGAGGATGCAAGATTAATTATCCTTTAATACCTAAGTCTTACATACTTAATCTTTTGCCCTTAGTACTATCAGTTACCTTGAAAAATAGTATCTCTGAGGTTCTCGGGTACAGAAAAATGAAACAGCAGTGCGTATTTAAACATGACATAGCAAGAAAGGAAAGTTCTCTGTCTTGATTGGAGATGAGGCTTCTAAACAAATGAACAGAAAATTGTCAGCTATCTCTAAATACAAAATGTTTGGGAAAATGGGAAGAAAGGCATTATGCTCATGTCTGAATATGGCTACTCAGGTTAGTTATCCCTACAGTGTCACCAGAGGGTTGCTGAGGACATGTGACTTTTAAAGGGACTCCACATCTATGCGTCACCCTCAAGTCTGCCTTTCAGAAATGAAGACAAAGAGATCTTACCGCATCCTTGCAGGTGAAAAATATTACCTGCTGCCTTAAAAAACACACTCTCTGGAACTATAAGCAGTGCATTTTGTGACTTCTGGTGGGGTCTTCATAGTTGTCACTGGAAGCTGTTTATGTAGCTGTCACCTGTCTTTTTTTTCCCAGTCACGTTTGTTGCAACCTTAGGAGTCATGCTTGAGGTGGGGCATAGAACTTAACAGGTTTTCAACTTTGTGTTGCAGTATTTCCAGAATAAGCATAACGTGAATGTTTAGGAAATAGGGTAAATGAATTTACTCCTAACATTTCAGTGAGGACCCAGGCCTTGATCCCGCAATGAATTTCACCCCTGTAGAGGTAATGGTAGCGCCAGGACTTGTGCTTTTAGGAAATCCTTTTTGTTGTTGTTGGTAAGGTGCCTTCAAAAAGTCTCTGTATGTATTGGATAGCTTTTTAGCACAACTGGTTGAATAATAATTTCTGTGACTCAGTGCAATTATATTAATTATGGCGAACTCATTAGGCACTAATGTAAATATTAGATCTCTTCTGTAACATTCACTGTAATTTAATGCTAATTCACAGTACCATTATTAAACTGTTAATACCCAGAGCTGCAATTCATTCAAGTATGTAACATCTCATGCAATCAGTAAAGCATTTCAGTTGGGAAACAACATGCATTATAGCCCACATACTACATGCCTTTGAACTTATAGTCACAAACCGTTTGTAGCTTTTCCATCCCAGGTTAGAGGAAACTCAACCTAAACTGTCAAAAGTTTTCTTGGAGTTTTAGCTAACCTGGCCTCACAACTGCACTAGATGTGTAACTCTATATCTCCTGTACTCTGGAAGCTGAGATTATTGCCCACAGTATTTAAAAATGTATCATGATAACAAAGGCAGTTTCCCAGTCTTGTGTTTATTTTGTATCCACACACTTCAGGTTTCCTTGCCACAGGGACTGCTAATAGTGCGGTATACAGAAAGCTTGTATGGGTGCAGCTTGCAGTCATCTGATCACACCAGTGCAAAAAGGGATGACCTAGTTGTTTTTCATTAAATATTCACAGCTGTTATTTTGTTAGGTGGACGAAAAGGTAGAAATTAAACCAGTTTGAAATAACTGAGTTAGGGCCAGTGAATTCCAGGCTTTGGAAAATGCTGTATTTTAATATAAAACTTTCTACTTTGAAGTGACAAAAACGCAGCCCAAAATAAGTGCTGACATGAGATGTGGCTAGAATTTAGGTGCCTCAAATTGTTGTCCTGAAGTCGTCTATGTAGCTGCTGTCAAACCTCTGGAAGAGATTTGAAAAATAAACATCTTAGCTAGGTGGAACTGTGCTGGTCCTCACCCTTGGCAGGCCTGAAGGGCTACATACATCTGGGGTGAAGCTGGGTGCCTGTCCCTTTTGGCACCCTGGGGTGCTCTGTGCCAGTGGAGGGAAGCTGCTCCCAGTCTGATTGTGACTCCTGCTGGCAAATGCCTGAAAGGTTAGAAACATGGGTTCTAGCCATAATTTCAGAGTATTTATGTGCATTCTGAAATTGTTTGGTTATATTCCTTGCTCCCATGCCCTCAGACCTGGGAACTGTGCACCTCAACCTCCCATTCCAGAGAAGTGCGGTGTTACAAGGAGAGGAACTGCTTTGACAGCTGCTGTTCTGAAAGGAGCTGGGAAAGAACTTCCTTTCCTCTCTTCCAGAGGCTGTTGGGCTATAGGTTCCCAATGCAAAGAGGTTTTATTTCTTCTCTGAATGTCAGTGTTGGAAGAATAAACTTAAGATTTTCAAACTGGCTCTTAGCATTTTCTTTGGGGAGCTCGAGACATTAAGTAGCAAACAGGCTAATGCCAGGTGGCATTGTACATAAATGTCTCGAGCTGTGCTGGAGCAGGCTGCGTGCTGTCTCTGCCTGTGCAACATATTGGGAGCATAGGTATGTCCCAGGATCATGATGCTTGCGTTTATGTGGTCAGATGCCTAAAAGCCTGCTGATACATGAACTGCCTTCTGGGGGCTTTAACCAAAAATGTTGCTACTTTAATGGGCTATATTACCCTCAGCACTAACTTTTTTAAAAGGGGAAAAAGAAAGTCGCAGTAGCAGCCTTGCTGATTTAATAATCAGAATTAAAAGTTCCATGTAAATATGGGGAAACATTTTTTTCGCTGTGAGGGTGACGGAACACTGGGACAGGCAACCCAGGGCAGGTTGCGGAGTCTCCCTCTCTGGAGATATTCAAGATCCGCCTGGATGCATTCCTATGTGATCTGATACAGGTGGTCCTACTCTGGTAGGGGGATTGGACTAGATGATCTTTCGAGGTGCCTTTCAACCCCTAACATTCTGTAATTCTGTGAAAGGAACATAATTTTAAGACGAGTTTTGTATCTCCAGTGGTCAGATGGAAATAGCTTTTCATATCGTCTTTAACAGCACCATCTGGTGGTTCTCTGGTACTGCTGACGTTAATTGTGGCTGTAACTGTTTCTTACAGAATGTGAAATTGTTTGTTTGTTCTGTTATGAATACCAAAGGAGGGATGTGGACTCTGTATGGGTAAATATGTCATAAAAACATAGCCCTTGACAAAAACATGTTGTTGAAGTCCCACACATTTTGAGTTGTGTGAGGTAAACCAGTGCAGAGTTCCAGGACTGTATGTCCATAAATATTTAACCTGCATAAATATTTGAGTACCAAAAGAGGGATATTTTCTCATTCCTGTAATATGTTTAAAGACTCCTATTTACTATACAAAATATTCTATTAAAGATTATTTTCTGCTTGCTTCTAATCTTCTTACATGTATGTAGAGTCAGGAGAGATCAGTGAAGTCACCAATTGGAAGAGCAGCCTCCTGAACAGCATGGGGAATTTAAAATATATTGAGGGCTTAGGCGTGTGAACTTCCATTTTTATTTATTCACTTTCTGCAAACAGAGAAGGTAGATATCACAGCAGTGAATGAGTGGGTAAAAAGACAACTCTTGTTCAGCCAGGGAAGCTTTGAAGCACAAGCAAAGTCAGAGTCTCTTCCCGCTGTGAGTCTTTGTGTACAAACACTGTTTCTGGAGCTGATAGGTGATAGCCATTGAGATTCCAGTCAACTTCCTGCACAGTCATTTCTAAGCAGGCAAAGTATCCTGCTTGTACTTTTCTCCCCCAGTTGGTAGTAAACATTTTGGTGTCTAGTATGCTACTTTTTATTATTGAGATATGAGTGTCATTAAGTGTATGGTCAACAGGTTTCAAGCTTTGTCCTCATTGTAGTAACAGCTGATGATCCAGTGTGGAGCCCTCGCTTATTTTTTGATCCCTGCACTATCTAGAAAATCCAATTCTGTCAGTGTTCTCCAGATCCCTCAGGCTAAGTATGGTGTCAACAGTTACAGTTGTGTGCAAGCCTTGGTGTCAACAACTTAGTGCTGGCTTTACTAATTAGAAGCAGAACTTTTGCTTGACCATTTGTAAAGTAATTTTTTTTCACAGCTTCCAGGACTGAACACTCTTCAAAGAAGAGCTTTCTGTACCTTCTGTTTGCTTTGTCTTCTCTGATTGGTAACATGAAATTAAGATGACCTGGAAAATACGAAACTCAAGTGTTTGCAACTGCTTGTTATTATTCCTAAGGAATGTAGATTATTTTTTAAAAATCCATTTGGGATTTGTTTTGGGAAATTCAAATTTAAAACTATCACTGTCTGAACAGTGGACTTGTGGTGGTCCGTTAGTGTGATCTCAAAGCGCAAAATATAGGTGACTCATACCAAGGGATTTTACTTCAATCAACAGTGAAACTTTATTTTTTGGCCATAAGAAATAGAGAAGAGTGAGAAGAGAAAGGGGAAAAGTAAAGTGGAGAGAGGGGGAGAGGTCCTGTAGCTACCACCAATGCAAGGGTCCCAAAGATGTCTTTCTGGTCCCAAAATCCAGTCCTGCTGGTCCTCCTGTTGTTCTTGTTGTAGCTTTTTTCTTCTTGTTGCTGGAAGGAGACCTCTTCTGTTGTAGCAAAGTGCAGAGATGAAGTTGAGAGCTCAAGCAGAAACTCTTGAAGCTCTTGATGTTCTTAGAACTCTTGAACTCTCACCTGTTACTAGGGAAACATCTTTTATGTTTGGCTTCACACCTGTCAATGACTGAACTCTGCTCTCTCTGCCCCTTGTGCCC
>VWZE01008857.1:73459-128974 GCA_013396675.1 Eubucco bourcierii
TTTTTTTTTTTTTTTTTTTTTTTTTTTGGTGCAGTTTAATATATTGGTGGGATTTGAAGATGTGCTGAATCTAATCTTCCAGGAGTTGTGGAAAATATTCATTAGAATGCATTGTCTCTTGCTGAGTTTGACCTTCACTACACTGCTGGAGTGCACTGCAATTTTTTTAGCTGCTTTCATTCTGCTTTTTTTCCTTCGATGATAATAAAGGTGAAGCAGTTTGCATGTCCAGCCTTAGTTCTCTGTAGTCTTGATGCCTTCCTGCTATTCAGGCTCCTGCTGAGGTCAGTGTCCCTGTGCCTGTGTTTTAAAAAATTGCCAGTCTCTTTGTCTTGGCTCCTGGTTTTGACAAGTGGGTAATGAAGTAGTTTTGCTCTCTGTATTGCCCTCACGCTTAGGAGCTTGTGCTGTGTATTGGTTTGCATGGTAATTCTATCCTGATTTTTAGAACTTAAAAGGTCGTAGTCTGTGCTTTCTGCAGAAGTGGAAACTCCCTTTTAATCATCTGTCCAATCCTGTGCAGCAATATTTAATAGTAGCACTGAAAGATCAGCAATTTAAAAATTAGTCAGTAAGTACAACACTGGTGTTGGCCTGATCATCGCCCAGTCACCTGCATACGGTCAGGAAGTGGGGGAGAGAGACCTTTCCTCTTTTCTAGCTCTTAAAATTGGCAGAAGTAAACTGTGCCTGAAGTTTGCTCGCTATTTCATTGCACTGTTAAGAAGTGTGATTTAAGAAATGTTTGCCACAATAACAGAAAAAGCGATGCAAGCAGCTGACCAACTGTGGCTGTAGATATGAGTCAGACTGGTTAGTTGTAATGTCCCGCACCAAAAAGGACCATTTTATTTGCCTGTAACTACTCTTCTATAATCGTAAAAGTTTCACTAAATTCCAAGAATATCAGAATTAGTGGGGAAAATGCAAATAGACTTGGGATTTCAGAACAATTGCATGCAAAACTCTCCCCCTACCCCACAATAAGTATTTAATACATGGTGAAGTTACTCTACTTTAGTTTAAACTGAGACATTCTGTCACACTCTCACAAATACCTTTATTTTGGAGGAAGTGATTGTGGGTAACATTTTAGTCTATCGAGTGGGCACTGAGCCTTTTTTCTTTCTACCTGTGAACCTTTGGAAGTATTGCTTGTCAGTGATTGATAGATGAGGCTCTGAAACAGCTATAATTAAGATGCTGTTCACACTGCCATAATTACAAGATAAGGCAGTTTTATGAACTGGGGTTATTTATTAGTCACAGCAATGAAAGCTACATTTCGATTAGTCACAGGAGAACCTGACAGAACATGGATGTTAACATTAAGTATCCTGTGTCTTAATTTGTTAATCTGTCATATTTGTCATGGTGGCAGTAAATGGTGTTAAGCTGCTTTTTCAGTTGATTCATTAGTGATAACCTTTTGGGTTGATACACCTGCCACATTTTTTACAATAGTTTTTGATTTATTTTTTAAAGCACATCAAATGTGAAGATTTAAATTAGACTCATTAGAAAGAATTGTGATTTTATTAAACACAAATTAGGGAAATTCTTTAATTCCTTTCAGTCACTAAATATGGTGCTTAAGGTACCTCAGCAACTACCATACATTTAATCAAGAAATATTTGGCTTAGTTCTCAAACAATCTGATCCTGTAACTATTAAACAAAAGTTTAATAGTTCAAAGGCTCTCAACAGTTTTCAGTTGTTTCCAATTTGAAAATTCTTTGTCATGCCACAATTCCTTTAGTTTCCTCTACCAAAAAGCACATTTGATATGTTTAGCAAGAAGTTCAGAATTCACTGTGTGAATTAACAGGTAACTTAGTTAATGAGAATGTAACTCATTATCAAATTTTAATTTCTGTTTTTGCTTGCTTTAATGTCATATCCTCCATGCCAGTGTATGTTTCCTGAGATACAGTTTTTACAGAGAAATCTTAAATTACAGTTTCTTGTCTGAGGAGCTGCTATATTCCCCTTGATTAAACTGAAGGGTTAACTTCAGCTGGCATTGACTATTACATTGTCTTGAAAACCTCTTATCATTCAGACTCAGGCAGCAAGATTGAGAAACACACAAGAAAGGATGCTAAAGTATGCCAGTGTGTTAAAGTGAAGCCAGTTCTGTAATTCAGGTAGGTTTACTAGCAGTATACTACAACTGGTAGCACAATTAGCAGTTCTAATGGGCATGTGGTGTGGGCCTCTCCTCCTTGTATGCAGGACTGGCATAGTAACATCAGTTACTGGCTGTGTGGAGTTTGTACTGCTGTGTTTGACTGTTCAGCTGTTACCTGGGTCAGTCCTGGTGTGACTGTGTATTGCACTGTGCTTATTGCCACGTCGTGCTGGGTAGACAGCTATAAAACTAAGCTCTAAACTAAGGCATTGCTTTGTATGTCGTGGCTGGCAAAAAGTGCTGGGCATGCTTATGTGCTGCACATCATTTCGTCACGGTAGTGAGGGTTTTTACAACTTAAAAATGGAAGTTTTTCTGTATGTACCACTAGTAGAAATTGAAAATCTTTCCTGAGACTTCCAGTCAATGGAACATCCACTCTTGTCTTTACTGAGTGCAGGAGTCCTTTTGACACTGATGCTGTAGCAACAGATTTGGATTTTACACAGGTAAATAACAGCAAATGTCTTGAAACCTAAACTTCTTGAGTTGTAGATTCACATCTCTTGACTCGTTGAGCTGTAAGCAATCAAATGGTAGTGGTACAGTGCTTTGCTTTCAGTGGGAAACAGAATGTTTCAGTATATTGTAATACTAATATGAAGTAGATCCCAGTTCTCTTGCCTGTGAGTAGAGGGAAGTTAGAATTTGTGTTAAAAGCTTTAAGTAGTGCAGCAGCAAAGCAGAAAATTTTCAGCCTCAAGTGAATACACACAATATTAGTTCAATGTCTTGATGCGATGCTTCAGAGAAATAGAAATCAGGAACAGAAGAGGATAGACCATATAATTAATTTCCTTGCCAATACAATATGGTTCTCTCACATTTTATTGAGTCTACTGTGATCTCCATGCCTCAAGAGTTTAAGAGTTTTGAAACTAGTTTCCTTGAGAGAGATCCAAATGCTTTTGTTTTGTCAAGAAGCTTTGCTTACTACCCATCCTCATTTCTCCCTTCTAATTGTATCTTTGGACCAGCCTAAGTTTGGTTTTTGTTCATCTGCTTCATTGATATTTTCTTATCTTGCTGTTTGACAAAGTTGTACATTATACTCATTCTTGTCTAACAAAGTTTCTCCTATCTTCTAGCAAATGGAAAGGAGTTGAGAAAAGATTTTGTCATCTTTTGTTTAGAGATGATTGGAAGACATGAGAAGAGGGAGGATATCACTGTCACTTGCATTGCTGGTTCTCAGTTCTGGGTTTGATCTGATTTTATGGTATATGGTACCCTTTGCTTATATTAGGTGCTATTTATTTCTTTGCTTTGTTACACCTACAACTACTTTTGTCCAGCAACAGGTCTGTATTTATTTTTATTTTTTAACTGATCTCTGGTGAGTCACACAAATTTGTGTCACACAAATCAGCAGTAAAACTAACTAGCCATAGGTAACCCTGTTAGAGAAACTGCTGTCATGGCTAAACCAAGGAAAGCCATAGGCAGGTTAAAGAGTTGTAGGCAGAGCAGGGCTGGCAAGCCTCAGTCATGAGGCCTTGCAGTTCTGTAGGAAGCCCGTGGTTTGTTACTGAATTACAGGTCTATGTGGCTGCACTAAGTTTGCAATGTGTGGTGTTGCAGATCTGATTTTAAAGTATCTGAATTTCTCAGCTGCTATATAAACATGTAGCTACATAGACCTTTCCCCTGCTGTGAGTTTGTGACTTCCATGTATCCAACTGGTATATTCTGGGAGGCTATTTCCTTTACTTCTCAAACATAATTTAAAGATCAAATGCTGATCACTCCCTAGTTTTGCTTTACCTTTTGCTGCATTTTAAATTTTCTCTTATGAGGATAGTCTGAGGAAGGGGGACTGTTTGTTCTGAAGAAAAGAAGGTTGTTGGGAGACCTTACCACTCTACAACTCCCTGAAAGGATGTTGTGGTTAGCTGGGTGTTGGTCTCTTTTTCCAAGTAACCAGTGATAGAACAAGAGGAGACATTTTTAAATTGCACCAAGGCTAGACATCAGGAATTTTTTTTTCACTGAAAGGGCTGTCAGGCATTGGAACAGGCTTCCAGGAGCTGGATTTATTTAAAAGCCATGTAGATGTGGTGCTTGGGGCTGTGACTTAGTGGTGGACTTGGTAGGGTGGCATTAATGGTTGGACTTGGTGATCTTTACTGTAAGGGTCACAGAACACTGGAACAGGCTCCCCAGAGAGGCTGTGGAGTCGTCTTCTCTGGAGACTTTCAAGACCCATCTGGATGTGTTCCTCTGTGACCTGAGCTAGATTGTATGGTCCTGCTCTGGGAGGGCATTTGACTCGATGATCTCCTTGGGTCCCTTCCAACCCCTGACATCCTGTGATCCTGCGCTTCAATTTTTCATTTTTAGCACAATTTGTTCTGGTTTGGGATTTTTTCAGCATTTTTTGTGACCTTTTGACTTTAATAATGATCAACCCCCAAATTTGATGTGGTTGCAAGTAAAAACTGCAGCTATGGCAGCACAATTGTGTTAATACAAGTGATGCCATTTGGAATGTTATAGATCCCTTGTGTGGTTATATTTATGTGACTGTGCCTATACTAAGGGAAGGAGATGTATCTTTGTGCTTGGCAGGAGTGGTTCTTTTATAATTACATATTATATTTTACCCAAATATAAAATGTGCATACTAATTTAGAGCTCTGGAACTAACATCATAATACTGGATTAGGAAGATTCAGGTAAATCTCATTTTGTAGCTATAATAGGTCTAGCATGAAGATGAATCCCTAAGCCTGAAAGATGGGCCTTGAAGTCTCTTTAAAAGTTGATTTGTAATTTCCCAATGGCTCTGTAAAAACATGGTAACACAAAGATATGGGATATAGAAGAAAAACAACTGTTGATTTAGAGGTACATTTACTGAAAACAGTATATTGAATTTTAACTCCTGACTCATTCTCTCCAAGGAGCAATCAAGGTATAAGATCATCAAGAGATGTTTTTGCAGATAATTTCTCTATTCCTAAAGACCACAGGTCTCTCCCCTGAACTGCTGATCCAGTTTCTCTGGGAAGCTTAGCCTTGAGTGTGTATATTCAGACCTGACTCTCCGTACGTGAGAGCATGTAATAGTACCAAATGCTGTTTATTTGTGCAGGCTTCTTTATTCAATATAGGAAAGAATTTCTTTTCCAGTTTGACATTATGAAGAAAGGCTGCCATATGTGAATTATATGCAAGTTAGGCTCAGAGGAGAAATCATCTTTAATATACAATAAGTGTTAAAAGTAGTAGGCTTTGTATTATCCTATTATCAATGTATTTTAACACTATAGCAAGGGGCTGAAATCTATAGAGCTGTTGTAGATGATAGGATGCTTGTCTGTGACAGAACCGTGACTTCCTACCTTGTGTTTTGTAAGTGCCATTTCTGTAGCACACATGTAGCTCACAGTATAATCAGGAATTCGTTTGTTTATTACAGTTATGTAGGAGATGTGCTGGCATGGTTCCATCGTTTTCTTTGCTAAAGCAGCAACTTAGATGAGCAAAATTTGAGATGTTTGCTCTTTTTCAGCTGACTTTTGTTTAGCGATGTAGATTGCTGGCTAAATGCCTTTGGTTCAAAGTGCAGGAAATAGGTATTCGAATGAGGCAGTTGAACTGGGGAGCTACTGAAAGGAAGTTAATCCTTTGGAACAAATGCATGGTATTATCAAGGAAACGTTCCTGCTCATTTCCTATGTCTCTTACTTGATGGAATATGCAGTAAAGATTTCAGGCTTCTTTGCCTAGCTTGAAGAGAGATTGTAGCTGAGATATTTTGCAAGACTACAGAGTGATTCTGAGACTTGTTTAGGAATGTTATAGCTGTTTTGTGCTTAGTGTTGCTCTGAGCTCCGGTACTTGCTTAAGATGTGTGTCAAAGGTTTGCTTGGACAGGTACATTTATACCCATAACACTCCCATAAAGCAAAGCACACACAAGACATAAATTCAATGTGGATACTGGGAAATGTGGCTTGGAAGAGAGAAGAGGACCAGAAAGCATGGTGTGATAATTAAGAGCAGAATCTTAGTACAGTCCCTTGAGGGTCCATCTGACTTTTGATTCTTACTTCCCTAGAGCAGACTCCCTGGGGAAGATATTTAACTGGTGTTTTCACTAGGCATCCTTGTTGTTAATTTAGGTTTATCTACTTTCAAATGTATATGCTGCATCTGGTAAGAACCTCTAAAACAGAGAAATTGTTCTGAATATGCAGATCTAGTACTTGAAGCTCCATTGGTACAGATGATGTGTCCATTATGCTTGTAGATTCAGATACTAATAGTATCTGTATGTACAGAACATTGGGGTTTTTGTGGGGTTTTTTCCCCTTGGATTTGAGAAAGTAGCTGCAAAAAATAGTTGTGTGATGCTTGTAAGCAGGTAAGGCAATTAATTATAGCCCAGTATGTTGAACATTGTGTTTAGGGAAGCTAGACTTTAAAGTTTCTGGATTCTTAAGTGTAGCACAGCTGTACTATAAGACTATTTCTTTTGACATTAATATGCTACCTTTCTACTACCTGCTCTGTTTATTGCTTGTAAGAAAACTGAGTGACAGTTCTGCTGTTGGATCAAGGCTGTGTCTGAGAAGCCAGAATCTGGTGGCTGTTAAAATAGACCTACTGCAGTAAGAAAGCCATTGTTCATCATTTTAGTGTCTGATTCTGTACATGAAGGTGGTGTTTACTATCAAAGTTGCTCGTAACCCACTTGCATGACTTATTCTGAAGTGTTCTGAAGGGAGAAATAGCCAAAGGAGCTAAACCCCAAAGTAGTCAGCGGTTGTGACATCATACCCTAGCTTACAGAAGTGTTCTCTTTCAGTTCAAACTAGGGACAAGATGGTTTGCTCATCAGATCAGTGAGCTTTGTCTAAACTGACCAAACTTTTATTTGAATGAGCGATTGGCATACACCTTTATCTTCAGCTCTCAAGAATGAATCTTTCCAAATGTCTCAAAGATACAACTGAGTTTGTAAGTGAAGCTTATTCCTATTAAAATCTGTAGTAGATAGGCTTGGATTTCACATAGTTACAATTCATTTGCTGTTGTTCGATTACGTAATTCCCATAATATTACGTAAATCCCAAAACTCGTCAGTAGGATAATTTTGGTTGGTATTGAGGCATTACTTTTACAGGACTGTATTTGCTAGTGACTCCTGACAAGTTCTGGTTTCAGTTTCTTTCAGTGCTTGCTTACAGCCAAGGCTGAGATTCCTTCCTGTCAAACATTTGTGCACTCATGGAGGAAGTAGGCTCTTTGGAGGTAGGAGTTTAACAGTGAGTGAGAATAAAGGGCCAGGGGGTTAAGTGACTGTCTTCCAGGCAAGGAACAGCTCAGCAGCAGGGTGTGCAATTGAACATAGGCAGGACGATTTCCAGTCCCAAGGTCTCTCTAACATCACCTTGTCGGTGAATGTTTATGCTTTGAACACTTCAGAAATTGTAATATATAGTAAAGCAAATTTAGTCAAATCAAGGCTTATTTCTGATTCTTAGTAAATTTATTTTCTGCCTAAATAGGGCAAATTGCTCTGGGATGGAACAACCTGAATAAAATCCTATCAAATTCTACTCTGTGAAGGAGTTTGCAGTCCAGTTATATTTTCTAGTAGAGGTAGATTGTATTTGGATCTCATACTGTTAAATTCAAGTGGAAATGAAAAAAGGACATGAAGAGTTGTACCTTCCAGACTACCTAGTTACCTCAGAACTCAGCTTAAGGAGATAGGTGTCAGCAAGGCTACCAGACAGTACCATTTATAAGGTATGGATTTTTTTCCAGTTGGGAAAGATTTCTGTCTCAGTGACTTTGAAGAACTCTAAAATTTTACTTTGAATCCCTAGGTCATGCTATTTATTGCAACAAATATTTGTCTATTCCATTTTCTTTGTTTAACACTTAACCTGTGTGCATTTGAAGTTGATAGAGGAGGTCTGTGTGAAGTTATAAATGCAGACAGCTTATATTATATAAATGCAGACAGTATATATTATATAAATGCATGACTGTTAGAAAGACCTGGATTTATCTGCTTTTTCTTTTAAACATTTTATACAATGGCACAAAAATCAACAGGTCTCTTAATAAAATGTGTATTGTAGTTTGAGTCTTCTGGCTAAAAGAAACAAATGTAGTTCAGTTTTTCTGTAATAATTGAAATGTGTAGCTAGCATCTTCCCCCCTCCCCCCTCTGTCAGTATTTTTCTCTCCAAAATGGGTAATTCATCCTCAGTTTAGGTTTGCTAGCAGATATATACAGTCTTTGAAAAGTCAGATATTCATGCTTCTGTCTTGATGTCACTTGCCTCAACTTCTGCAGCAAAAACATGCCACTCATTTATTTGTGTAACAAAGTTGTATCTTTTGAAGTGCTTACTAAACTGCAGCTGACTTTGAAATGCTGGCAGTGAATGTTGCTGTTGTAGATGTCTGTCAATCCTCCTCTATCAGTCTCAATGCTTCTTTGGCACACTGAGGAGAACTAATGAGCAGCAAATGCAGAAATAGGAGTGTGCTTGTAAATTGTGGGAATTTGATCATGCTTTGTTCATCTGTGAGTTTAAATAAAGATGGGTGGCAATGTATTGCCTATGGATGGCAATGGATTGCCTATGTTCTTCAGTAGGAATGTAGAATATTTTAAACTGTCATGCAAATCCATTATTGTTTAAGGAACTAGGTTGCCCATTTTTTTTTCCCACTTGTGTCTCTGAGAAAAGCGTTCAGACAGAAGACACTCAAACTCTTGTTGGCATTATAAAGAGGATGGAAAATATGTGAATTTTTTTCCTTTCTTTCTCATTTTTTTTTTCTTTCTTTCTATTCACAGTAGCAGCTCCTGGCTTTCAGGGGACACTGCAATTTTTGAGCTAGAATAGAGAAATCCTCCAAAAGCCTCATGTATGCTTGTTAATGATAAGTGGTGCCAGAGAAGGTGCTACTGTGAAATGAGATATCCTTTGCCTAATTTAAGATAAGAAAGACTAAAAAGAAAAATAGTCTTTCATTTGTTACGATGTTTTTCTGAGTTATGCTGGTTACTTCTTTTTGTTAGGACAAAGAACACACTGCAAAAGCCCTTTTTCTGGGTTTTAGTTTATGTCCCTTGCAGAATTAAGTACTGAATTAATAGTAGACCCTTTCAGGGGGCTTATGAAATTGCTGTTTAAAAATCCAGTATTTAAAGATTTGTCCATTATTGCCTGTCAAGGTCTGAAATTTTTCTGTCTTGCATCCTTAGTTGAACCTCTGGCAGCTTGCAGGAAAGCAGGAGGATGTCATCCTAGCAGAGCACAGCATTTCCTTCCTGGCCTTTCTGGGAAGCAGCTTGTGGAAGAACATGAGGATGTGGCTCTGTGGGAGGAATTTGGCAAGAAGGCTGCCCATGGATGTCCATGAAAACATGTCTGGACAGTCTGGGTGTCTTTCAGTTAAACTTATTAAATGTTTTGGTTGCTCCAGGCACTTAATACTGTTCTCTAACTATGGAGACCAGTGAGGTTATATGTGATAGTTTGCCAAATTAAACACAACTGCCTTATGCACCTAGTAATGCAACAGATTTTTAAAAGACAATTGCTTGTAGTGGTTAACTTTGGACATGCCTGACTGGATACCATTTCATACCATCATGCTTCTATTTCCTTGAACATTTGCAAGTTGTAATGAAGTTCAGGCAGTAAAGTTTCATATGGCTGAGGAAGTTACTAATGACATAACTTGTAGCTGATATTTTTCTTCCTTATAGGAGCATAGGATAGGATCCCATCCTTTAAAGATTTAGTTTGTTTTTGAGGGAAACCTCTGGTTTATTTTTTTCCATGGTTATGATCAGAAGAGTGGACATGGCTGCATCCAGTGTGAATATTGACAAATACCAAGCAATTGGAATTGGCAGAGAGGTTTGCAGTGAACTTGATGATTACGTTTGTGCTTAGCAGGTGGACAAGGAAACAGGGTGGTTGCAGAATGCTGAATAAACTGTGTGTGCCACAGCTAGCTAAAACCCCTCAGATCTAGAAAGCAAAATGGCCTAGAAGAAGCACTGTTGCTAAGGTCTGGAATCCCTAGGGTATTGCAAAAGTCTGTGTGTTTCAATAAACTAATGGTATTTCCCCAAAGGGAAGCAGGAGGAAGGTGACTGTGACTAGGTTTTGAAACAACCTATGCTTGAAGTTATGTATGAAATCAACATGGGAACTTTGGAGTGATAGAAGCTTTGCAAAGAAGGGAAAATGGATGCTTAGTGAAGAATAGCTCAGTTAGGTTTTGGGTTTGAGCTAGATTTTTTTTTTTCTTCCAAATAAGATGTAGTTGTTCATTGTAAAACCTGTTGTTTTGTTTTGTTGGTTTGTTGTTTTTTTTTCAAATAGAAACAGGACATGGAATTTGGAGGAGGAAGAGAACAGTAGGAATTGAAAGCAAATTGGTAAATTCAGCCTTCTGTTGTGATTGATGTGTTTGTGGTGCCTGGGTTGGACCTAGAGAGCCTGATTAGCGCATTCCCAGAAGATAGAACTGTTTGCACAATGGGAGGAATAGCAGAATTCAAGTTAGCTCATTGTGTATACAACCTTTTGAGCAAAACATGAACAGGGGCAATTATAAAACTGGTTTTGATGAATCTAGTAGTGGTTACTTTTGCAGGGAGATTAAAAGCAGAAGCTAAGGGCTGCTGAGGTTTTAAGGCTTTTCAAGAAGCATCAAATTGAACTTTGATTCAACAGGAAAAAACATTAATTACAGATCACCCTCATTCTGTTGCTGCTGGTTAAAAACAACCAGCCACAAATAGGATAAGAAATATTAAAGCTGGAAATAGGGATTCTAGTTACAGGAGCAATTCAGGGTATTGAATATCTTTTATTTAAGGTCAAAACTAAGTATTAGGAAGAGTCAATGAAAACGTATTTGGATATATTTTTTTTCTGATAGAAGTCAGTAGAGATGCCCTGGAGAATCATTTTCTAGCACTTTCCCTTTTAGAATGTGCTAAGTTTTAGAAGGAATAGAAGTTGAAGAATAAAAGGGTTGTCTGAAAAACAACCCACATGCATGTTAGGAGCACCCGCCTGCAGCTGCTCTGTAAATAGTTGCTTTACTAAAGATCCATTTTAGCTTAATGAAGTTGCTTGTTACTCAGCACATGGTATGTGGAGAACACCAAGCTCTGTAAATTAAGTAATGATTGATCTGAACTGTATGTTAATTTCTTCATGCTACTGTCATTCCTCCTACTGGTATCCTGAATACAATTAAGTGTACTCAGATCCTATTTTAAAACCTACTGTTGGACAGTTACTCAGAACCAATAGAAGGAACTTTTTTTTTTTTTCTTTTTAAAGAAAAACATTGAAAACTCTTTAAAAGCGTGTCTGTCATACTAAGAAACCATACTTCTGTTCCTTTAGGCAGTAAGTGTTGATTAAACTAGTGTGATGCATTGGTGCACATTCTAAGCTGTACTGTTCCTGAAGGTTATAATGTAATACATAATGGTGTTATGCATAAATGGTAAGCAGAGAAGCTGTGCAGTGGCTTTTTCAGGAGGAAAGACTGCATTGTTTCTGTGATAAATGATAACACCAGCAATGACAAATTTCATTTGTGGCAAAATGCTAGGAAAATTGATGACTAAGCAGGAGAAGCTCCTGTGACAGTTGTTGTCCAAGTCTGTCTGGCAGCTTAATCTGTAGTGTATCATGTTATGATGAGTGACTGGGAACCGAGTAAAATTTTCCTGTATAATGAGAATGTGATTTAGGTACGTTTAGTTTGACAGAGATGGAGCTGTGTGAATCATAGCAGATGCAAGTGCTGTGGATGAAGTATTGCTGAACAGCCCAAAGCAGGATCAATGAGATATTGTAAAAGCTGAGACTATGGTCTGCATCATGGACAATGTTTCATCACTTCAGCAGCCCATGGATGGGCTGCGTTGCAGAGCTAAAAACTTTGTTAATTGCATTCCAAAAATCAATGCATCAATAATCTTCTGATTTCTAAGAAGTTTCTTATTATTTCAAGGAACATGCTCTGTTTAATGGACGATTCAAGCAGAAGAGTCGTTCTATCCTTACCATAAATCTTTCATTGTGGCATGGCAGTGAAAGAGTAGATTGCATCCTTCTTCAGAGGTGCCACCTTTGTCTGTTTTTGTTAAGACCTATTTTCATGAAATGAGAAAATTATAACATTTCTTAGTTATGAATGAATATGATTTCAGTAGGAATAACTCAGTATGTCTTTGTAGAGGAAGATGAAATATTATTGTTCTGTTAGAGCTCTTTGAAGGAGCAGATTGATAACAGTGGTCTGCTTGATGTGGTGTTTATATATCCAAAAGCTTGGAAAAAGAGCATTTTACTGAAGGCTCCTAAAGCATCCAAACTGTTACTGAATAAGCATTTGTAAATGAATGTCATCTAGATAGCTGTTGTTAAAGAACAGGTTGAAAACTCCAGAGACTTGCAGTGACTACTGACCAGATTTAGTTACACTACTAGTAACAAAGACTTGCAGCATGTTTATAACTGTCCTAGAAAAAGTACTGAATTAAGGAGGAAGCAGTTTAAGCTACTCCAGAGCTTTCAAATGACACCGATGCGGTGAGTGTAAAGAGTTGCAGGTAATATAATGTATGAGCAATACAGTGTGAGATGAACCTCGGTGTTCATAGACACAAAGAAATGCTTTGTAGAGAAAACAGTTCTAACTATCTATTTGTATTGATGGGTTTAAAATTAGCTATTGCTGCTTCTGAAACAGAATGTTGAATAATTTTGGATGATTCTTAAAATATCAATTCAATGACTAGGTAATACTCAGAAGAACAGAAGGTTAGGAATTATTCATAAAAGAAAATAGAGAGTACTATGTGCAACTTCTGGAATGCATAACTTGAAGGGAATGGCAGAGTGTACAAAATTTATCCACAGTGTATTAGAGCTGGAAGGATGCAAATAGGGCTGCTCAGAAGTGTTAAACAGCTTACACACAGGAGAGGGGAGATGCCAAGGACCATTTTAGTCACAGAAAGGACAAAAGAGGATGGCATGGCAGATGTCTATGAAATTCTGGGCTGTTAAGAAGTAGTAAATGAGAATATAAATACTGTATGAGAACAAACATTATCCCCTGACCATTCAGTCTTCCAGATGCTGAAAGATGGTGCAGTGGCAGAGTGGGGCTCTATTATGGGAATGCTCTCTCATCTTGATTGCTCAAGGTTGGTTTGGTGCCTCCTATCTGCCTTGTGAATACCACCATACTTCTCTACGAACCGAAGGTCTTTGGGTGGAGGGCCAAGCAGCTGCATGTGCACCTATAGCAGTCTGATAGAGTGTGCCATATTTCACTGTTACCTTTCTGAGTTGTTTCTCCCACCTGTTTAGCAGCTGGTAAAGTTGTTGCTTTCTGTCACAGTTCTGTGCTATGAAGTAAACATTTTGGTAGTACAAAGACAACAGAAGAAGTTCTTTACTATGCGAGTAGTAAAACACTGGAACAGGTTGCTCAGGGAGGTGGTGGAGGCCTCATCCCTGGAGAAATTCAAGGTCAGGCCTTGATCTGTCTCTTGATCTGTTGAGAATGTCTCTGCTTACTGTGGGAGGTTTGAACCTAGGTGATGTTTAGAGGTTCAATCCAAGCCAGCACATTGTGTGATTCTGTGAAATACTTTATTCTTCTAAGTGCACACTCCAAAGCTAAATATATGCCTAATCATTGTACACAGTGTTCTGCAGAGCAGCAACACTTATGTTCAAAGTCAAGAACATTTGTGGCTTCTCTCAAACACTTACAGCAGCAAGGCAAAGCACCTGCTCTGGTTATAAAATTGATTTTTAGTTTTTTTGTTTTATATTTTGTAATGCATCAATCTAATAAAGTGGGTTTTGTTTTGTTTGGTGTTTTGTTTTTTCCTATTGTGTCACCGGATGAGGCAATGAGCAATGGCAGCAGTGTTGATAATGTACTGCATACAGAGAAGCAGTTGGAAAGATACATGCTTGATGTGCAGTTTGAATTATTAGAAAAAGGAGTGTCAGTTTTGGTTTAGAGTTATGTTATTGCTCATGAACAGGAGGAAAATGCCTTTGTCTGTAGGTTTATGTACCCAGTAGCCTAACGCATAGATCAGTGGCTAGCGTCATAACCTGTGCTTTGCTTGCAGTTTGCCTTCAAGAAGCACTAGCCTTTTTCTTGCTGCTAGTTGGGAGTGTTCGACACGTAATAACCTGGAGAGTAGGTTCTCCACTGCCTAGTAGTGTGTTCAAGTTGATTCTCCCTCTTCAGCTACAGCTATTGAAAAACACAGCCGTTTTAAGACTGTAATATGCTAGATCTCTTTGTTAGTGTTGTTTCCATGACACATGTTTCATGACGTCTTTCAGAAATATGTGGGTTAAAATTAAGCCCACTGAATTCAATAGCATTGTTTCTGTCCCTGCTGCAGGTTTGGATTTGGATTTCTGCTTCAGTTTCAATTTATTACTTTTATAAGATACTTTAATACTTGTTTACAGTGAAGCATTTCTGTAAACAGTTCCAGCAATTCCATTAATCATTTCTAAAGTACAAGAGTAGTGCAGCTAAACTGAACTTTCCTGTTCCGTCTTCTGTACAGATTCAGCTTCCTCAGGGGTTTTGTAACTGTTGACATTGAAAGAAGGCAGAGGTGACTGTAGAGCTGTACTCTGGGAGCACTTCTTTGCTCTTCTCAGGAAGCAGCTGTCTTGTCTGAGGTAAATGAAAAGGGAAAAAGTGGGCTCGTGTTACTGTAACGAGGGGTAGTTTCATGCTTGTTAAAGTCACACACAGAATTAACCAGGTTGGGAATGACCTCTGAGATTATCGAGTCCAAGCTGTCACCTAACGCTTCTAATTAACTAAACCATGTCACTAAGTGCCTCATCCAGCCTCCTCTTAAACACCTCCAGGGATGGTGACTCTGCCACCTCCCCGGGCAGCCCGTTGCAATGGGCAATCACTCTTTTTGTGAAGAACTTTGTCCTAACGTCCCGCCTAAACCCTCCCTGGCACGGTTTCAGACTGTGTCCTCTTGTTCTGTAACAGGGTGCCTGGAAGAGGAGACCAACCCCTGCCTGGCTACAACCTCCTTTCAGTTAGTACATTCTTGATAGTATTTTTGCATGGTAAGGTTATGTTTCCCATACTTCTGCCATATGCTTTTCTCTGTGGTGTATATTTGATGTTGGAAGAATCAGATATATCAAATCATTAGTAAGCAAAAGTAGCACAGAGAGGATGGTGTTTACCTTCTGCCACTGCCTCCACAAAACCAGAAATGGTCCTGGAAAAGAAATTCTCTCAAAAGATGAGACTAGCTTTTGAAAGGGGGACCATGACACAGGTGAAACAAGGGTGACCTCATCTAGTTGCAGGGACAGGGCCAGAATTTGGGTCCAAAGTTTGTAATGACTCCTTCCAGTCTGTTTGAAAGAACATTGTTAGACTCAGTTAAATCCTCTAGAAGAAAAGTATTACAGTAAATGACTTACATCTGTAAGCCAGTTATTTACCTGAATATAGAGACTCTAAGTCCTCAGAGTTAGCTGTTGTAGTGAGAGCTGGGGAGGAGGAGAAGGTAGAGGTGTCTTCCTTCTTCCTTAAGCAGTAATCATTGGTGAGACCAATCCAGAGGTGCTGTGTAGAGACGATTCAGGATCATTTAATGTTTTTCTTGCTTTTGACAATGCTGGAAGGGTAATAGTTCAGCCTCCTTTTGCCAGAGCACGTTTGACATTGCATGCAGTTGGTACCAGAGCTGCATTCGGATGACAGCCAATAGACTTGGGGATTTCTTTTTATCTAGAGGTCTGAAATCTTGTTGGAACTGTGCAGTAAGTGCCAGTATGAGATTAAGCTTCTTTTCCCTGTTATTTGAAATATTAAGTCAAGCTCTGTGCAGTAAAATAAGTAAATGTGGAGAAGCATTTAAAAACTTTTACCAGCCCTTGGAGTTCTTAAACTTACAAAGGGTTTAATTTGTGTTATTGATAGAAAACTCATTTCAGTCCAAGTCATAAATACTGGAACTTATTAAATGAGTTTTGTATATGCCTTACCCTTACAGGGAGATGCAAGTGTGGTGGCTGCCTCATTCTTGAGGCTATTCTAGAGGTATAAAGGTGTGAAAGAGAAAAATAGTGTTGCACAGATAGTTATTGTCATCTTAACTGTAGATGATTTTCACCAAAGTTTAATAATTGTTTTTTCGATCTAATAATGCATTACATTAGATTTAACCATGGCAATTAGTTTAACCTGCAATATGAAAGGCAAGCCATAATTATGTTTACCTGAAATGCTTCTTCCCTGACTTGGCTTGTTTTTCACCAGTGGTCCCTTTAATTTATTTGCTTCTGTTTTTAAGCACTTCAAGATTTTTTTTTTTAAAGTCAGAACAATGTAGAGGAAAGAGAAAAATTATTCTGACTGCTGTTGCAGTTGAAATACATCTTTATTTCTTTAGTGAAGCAACTTTATGCAAATAAAAACTACCAGCAATATAGTACCCAAAATAAAACAGCAAGCACTAAGTCAAGTAGGAAAGTTGTATAACAGTATTCCATCGCTGAATGTTAAATATTCAAATAAACATTGTAAAAACTTCAGAAAGATTTTATGGGCCCATAGACGAACAGTGTAAAATCACTCGCGTTCTGCTAGCAGATGACACCAATTGTTCAACATATTCCTATCAGTCCAAGCTGAAAGTGAGTACCTTAAGGGAGAGGAGTACTTACGCTAGTGCATATGTGTATTTCATCTCTCACACTGCATGTCACCTGCTGCTTTCCTTATTACACCTTTGCATACAGAATCAAGACTGTTTAAGTGCACAGAACACTGACAACATAAATAAATGTATGTACTTGAGTAAAGGAGGCAGTTTGTTGCACCTAAGCGTGCCATTACTGCCATGGATGCATGCTGTGTGTGCATTGGTAAGTGTACAAGGGGAACTGAGGAAGCTCTGTGTGAGCTAAAAATTATAAGACTTACTGCAGAAATGTGGAACAAAAAGGCAGAATAATAGATGGAAGAAAAAGGACTTAACATGAGATTTTTTTTCCCCCTAGATTACTTTCTTTTATTATAGTTTTAAAATGTATTTAATGGAAAAGACACCTTAATGAAAGACTTTGTGGGAAGCCTTAGTTGAATTAGAAATATTTTAAAGAGTTAGCATTATTTTCTAATGGCTAGTCTCTTTTTTGACATTGTATTTCTCTTACTGGAAGTAGACTTGTCTAGTAATGAGCAACCAGGAATGATTTGCTATCTGGTGGTCAGCATACCTGTGGTGAAATGTAACTCCTGAAGTTTAACATTTGTCATGAAAGAATTGCTTGAAAACGTGTTGACGGATATCTGAATACATAAATGTTTTTCTGTGTTTTAACCTTCTTCTCACAAATACTTTATTCTGCAAGTAGTCTCATTGAAATCAATTAGACCGTTTCTATTAAAAAAAAAAAACAACAACAACCCAAAACCTAAATGGGAGTGGCGGAATCAGAATGGCAGGCTCTGAGTAGATGAACAATGTAACAGAAATGAAAAATACCCGTGAAGGAATCTGACAACCAGATCTACCAAGCAACCACACTGTTTATCAGCAGAAGCAGCAAAGGTATTTCTGTCTGTAAACTCTGCTTTTGCACGTGCCCTCTTTCTGTCCATCATCTGTCTACTCATCTTCTGTGGGAGATGACTAGAAGAGAGGGGCATCTCTGGGCTGGCTTGGAGTGTCTTGATGTTTTTTTTGCCACAAAAGCAGGTGGCATATCTGGGTAGCCTGAGTTTGTTGAATAAGATTACTTATAAAGTTAATCTGGATCCAAATAAAGTAGAGATAGTGATTTTATAAGAAGGATTCTGTGGAAGGTTGAATTTAAGCTGAAAAACTAAATCTGCAAAACATAGGATTTAAAAAAAATTTTTTTGGGTAAAAATTCAGCTCAGGGTAGATAATGTTCTAGAGTTAAATTGTACAGCATGATTCAACAATTACTGCACTAGCAGTTACTTTAATCAACTCTTTCTGTAATCAAGTAATTGTTCTAATAGTTCTTTCAAGAGCTTGATTTAGTTTTACATAAACTGAAAAGAGGGAGGATGGAACTCCTCAAATGTAATCAATATTTTATTTTAAGAAATAAAATCATACTTTATATTTGTTATCCAGGACCTAAGTTACAGACTGAAACCTAATTTGTCTTCTGGGTTTGTTTTTGATTTTGTCTCACAGAAAGGTTTCTGTTGACAGAGAATAAAGATCTTGTGGAATTAAGGTGTACTTGGAACTTGCAAGATCTGTGCTTAGTTCTTAGCTCAGTGCTAGTATTCCTTGAAATCACTTAATCTGGGTGGTTTTCCATCTCTTCTGCTTTTCTAGGTGGCAAGCTTTTGTGACCATCTTCACATGTCTATGAATAAAGGTAGTTCCAAATGTTACTTGGAGCATCTTTTTGCTGCGGGAATGTGTTTGCAAATGAAATTAATTCCTGCTTTTTGTCCTTAAGTATTAGATCTTAATTATATGCAAGTGTGCATTTTTCACTTGCAAGGAATAGTGGGAAACATTTACAAATGTGTTCCTCCTGTACAGAAAACAGATTAAATAAGCATGACGGTAATGTTTAAGAAGCAAGCTTGTAAGGTTATGGACGACAACTTGTGAGAGGGAGCAGAGCAGAATAGTTTCAAGTCACCCATTTCAACTGTTTATGGCCTTGTGACTTTGCTGTCTGATTTTTCCAGCCACAGTGGCCTGATCAGACATGGCCAGGCCTCTTCCTGAGTACAGGATGCTGAAATGCAGAGTTGGAGAAGGCTGAGTCAAAATGGAAGTAGTTAGTAGTGCATTAAAAACAATTATTGCAGGTAATGAGGAGTCCCAAAAGGTTTATTCTGGCAGTTAAAAAGGTTGTAGCTATGCTTTGCTGGGTTCATTAGGGGAAGAGATGTTTTCACCTGATGTAAATTGCTAAAACTCTAGTTACAGCTACATTCTTAGATAAGCTGAGTATTCAAACTTCCCGAGTATCATTGAACTAAAACCACAGGGTCTTAATTTAGGTTCTAGGGGAAAAAAAACCAAACCAAAACAAAACAAAAAACCAACATCCAAACACACTATTCTCAGAAATGTATCCACACCTTGCATATTAATGGACTGAGGTGTCTCAAATTCCTGCCTACTGTAAGCTGCCTTTCTTTCTAGAGTTGTGCTCTGCTGTGTGGATGTCTGGCTAACCTTTGATCTCACCTGGCCTGTTAACTGCAGACTTTAAATGAAATTTTTCCTGGAACAGACATCCTATGCTGCACAACTGCACTTAAATCCAAACAACTGGTGTTTTGAATTTACTAAATAGATAATAGTGCTATGTGGTATGCACACTTTTTGGCAAGCTGCCATTTTGATATGCTTTTAAAAGCTGTTTAAATTTACATTTGTGAGTTTTGTGTACCCTGCTTCCCCTCAGGCCTCCAAAGGTATGGTTTGCATTTTTGTCAAGTAATGGGGAATAGTGGCTACTTAAATTCCTGGCCATACTTCACATAAAATTACTATTAGACATTGAGGGGGAAAATTGTCGACTACTTAGAGAAGGAAGAATGGCTTCCATCAGTTGTTATTTTGGTTTAAGAAGCCCTTGGTAGCAGAGACACCTTCCCTGTGTGTGCTCTTATGCATTTCCTTTAGCCTAGTTACAGAAATAGCAATTTTATGTTAAAATAACTAAAAATTCTAAGCTCAGTTGTGTCCATTCTTCTCACACTGTTACAAAACCCCATCTGTAGGTTTGAATGGCTCTTCCCTAATATGAACTGTAATTCTTTGGAATGGGATTTGTAGGTGCCATTATGGAGAAATTCACTATGGTCTGGACCACAAGAGAGAGTAAATGTTATGGACTGAGAATGGGACAGAGAGGGTCCAGCACTAAGTGTTTTGTAATGTTCTTCCTTACTGTGGACCACTTCTGTTCATCAGGAGTGGTGGAAATTGATGAAATACTCAAGGATCCTATTTTTCTATTTCAAATATGAGCAAGTGTGTGTGCAGTTCTGGAGACCTCAGCTCAGGAAGGACATGGAAGTGTTGGAGCAGGTCCAGAGGAGGGCCACGAAGATGATCAGAGGGCTGGAGCAGCTTTCCTATGAGGACAGGCTGAGAGAATTGGGCCTCTTCAGCCTGGAGAAGAGAANTTTCCAGTGAGGGTGGTGAGGCACTGGAACAGGTTGCCCAGGGAGGTTGGAGCTGCTCCCTCCCTGGAAGTGTTCAATGCCAGGTTGGATGAGGCCGTGAGTAACCTGTACTAGTGGGAGGTGTCCCTGCCTGTGGCAGGGGGTTGGAACTAGATGATCCTTGAGGTCCCTGCCAACCTTATCATTCTATGATTCTATAAAAGTGTGCCCTTCAAAATAACTACAAAATGCTTTCATTTGATATAAAAGATAAAGGCAAATTGTTTAAGAATGATAAAGTATTGGGTAGTCTGTTCAGTGGATAATGAATTGGCTGGATGGTCACATCCAGAGGGTGGAGCTCCAATTCCAGGTGGAGAGCAGTCCCTCAGGGGTCCATACTGGGACCTGTACTGTTTAATATTTTTATCAGTGATATAGACAGGGGGATCGAGGGCACCATCAGCAAGTTTGCAGATGGCTTGATCTTACACTTCAATCCAGTGGGCCTGATGTGCTCTACCTTGGGCCTTCTGTGCAGTCCACTGCCCAGTACAAAATAGAAGGTGCATACTGGTGCTGCAGGATGTGATGAACTCTGCTATTTTCTTGCATTTTAGAATTGTCACACCTATCAGATGTTTGCCTGAAGGCAGCAAAGATTTGTGACTTTTGTAGTTGGATGTTAGGAAATGAATTTGATGATGGGATTGATTTTGGACCAGTGATTCAAGCCTCTTACCTCTGGGTTTGTGCAGTGAGAGCAGCACATAGTGCCTGGATATGTGTTCTCACAGGTAGTAAGATGGAATTGGATAAATTTACAAAACTCTCAGCTATTAAGTAACCTAAAAAAAAATAATCAATAAGTACAATTATTTTAGCATGTATTTATTAACTATAATTAATGAAATTACAATTAATGAGCTAAAGCAGAAAAGAATTTAAGATTATTACATTATTGCTTTATATGTTATAGTAAGACCAGTAAGAATGTTGAGTCTGCTTTTCCACTGCCTTGGCATTGTGGGTAGAGTGGCAAGTTTGCAAACCTTGCATAGGGGTTACAGAGTGTGAGCAACAGCACATTGGGAGTGCTTTGTACAGATGGTGGTTGCTTGGCAAGCCTTGGGGTCAGGCAGAGTGTGTGCTTAAAAGGTATGCTTGGCTTGTCTTAAAATGTTTGGGTAACTCTCAGTGATGCTGGTAAGAAACAGCTCTGTTATGGCAACAGTGGAGGCCACATGAACTCTTAATTTGTAGTTTAATTCAGGTCAGTGACTTCTGTTCCTTCTAGCCTGTTTCTCCTGGACTGCAGAGCAGCAGTGCAGATCCATGGTTCTATCTAGATTGAAACATCAGGAAGGTGGGGTGAGGAATATAACACAGAAAACTGGTAGTTGTTCTGTAGCAAAGGTATCCCCAGCTTAGCTGAGTCTCTGTAGATTCATATGCATACCAAAAATGAACTGTCTTTAAATTTGACTAGCATTTAGAAGTACATTTTTGTAGCTTAACTTACAGATTGGGAAGTTAGAAGAAATTAATTTTAAATTTCTGGAATTTCAAAGATTAACATGTTCTAAGATGTTTTTTCTTCTGTTTTCAAGATTAGCTTAGAAGCTAAATTAAAACTAGCCAACACGTCTCAGGTTTTGACGTTTGTTTAACCCAAATTTTTACTGATAAAAATGTCTGACATTTTGTAGGTACAGAAATAAACAAATGCAACTTTCATGAAGCTCCAGAAAGGCTTAAGTGGAATACCTTCAACTGCTTAAGTTCATGGAAAGATCACACCATTTTTGCCTAGGAAAAACTATATGAAGAGTTGTGTTATTTTACACATCTTTAGGAAGGAGCGTATAACTTCACATGAAGATATCTCCTATTAAGTCACAGTAATTTCCTCAAATACCTTCAAAAGTAGAGACTATTTTATCAGAAAATAGAAAAGTACTTTCTTCTGATTTCATACCAGATGTTATTTGAGGCTTTTTATATAAAGACAGCTTTAAAATATAGCAAAGACAGATGTACATTTTGTGTTCTCTTTGCATGTCTGAAACCTCAGTGCTCTGGAATTCCTGATGGAGTGCACATGCATATGCTTGAGAGTTACACACAGTTCCAATACCATCATAACTCTATGTATAAGAAAATCAGTTTAGATTAATTTTTAGGAATGTTTTAAAGTATACCCAGGAATCAGAAGGACCTTTTTGATAGGGCTAATCAAAACAATTGCCTGCTGAATTAATTCCCCTAAGGAGAAGCTTGTTTCGGCTGTCAACCTTTCCTCCTTTATAGATGTTCATTTATCATTTGCCAGGACATGTCAGGACAACTTGTTTAAGAAAAACTAAAACAAAAAAAAAAACAAAAACCACAAAGTCAGTCACACAAATATATATATTGATAAAAATTGTTTCAAGGAGTTATGAAAGGTTTTATTACACACACCCATAGCTTAGGTTTGAAAGGAACTTGAAGATCATCTAAAGTTGCAGCCTGCCTGCTACAGGCAGGGACACCTTCCACTAGACCACCTTGCTCAAGGTCTCATCCAGCCTGGCCTTGAACACCTCTAGGGAAGGGGTATTCAAAACCTTCCTGGGCAACCTGTTCCAGTGTCTCGCCACCCTCACTGTATGCTGTAAGGGCTCCCTGGAACCTTTCCTTCTCCAGGCTAAACAGTCCCAACTCTTAACATTGTCAACATTCTGTACCAATTATTTCATATACCCTGACATGTTCTAAAATTAAGACTTAAGTTCTGAGTTCAACAAGAGAAAATAATTATAAACATTATCTTAAAATAATGAGTGACGTTTTATTATTGTGGAGTGTAACATTGTTCTGTGTTGAACTATTTACCCACTTCAAAGGAAGCAGAAGCAGACTCAAAATTATTCAATGCATTGGATTGTCAGGAGAAGTTATTAGGAAGTCAGAGCTTTCCCAGATGATTACTCTTAAGTACAGGTGCCACAGTTGTGTAGCAGCTTTTAGTAAGGTTTCTTTTCTTTAGGAGAGCTCTGCTAATGAGCCTTGCCTAATTTGGCAAGTCTGTCTGCTTACCTAGTCTTCGGGAAAAGCTTTTGTTCAGTGCATTGCTGCTAACAGGACTGGGCTGAAACAAATGATTCTTTAGTGGATAATATAAAGAACTCTCTGATCAGTGGGAATTCTCTTAACCTCTGCTGCCTGAGTATAATAAATTTGAGTGTCATGAAGTTACTTCAGTGGTCTGGAGACTTCTAAAAAAGATGAAAATATTATCAGGATGTTATCTATTAAAGGAATAGAATAGGAAATAAAATCAATTACATAGTAATGCAGAATAAAAACTACTTTAGTGTGAAAAATATGCAGAGGAAACACTGTGTAAAAAAGATAGTAATCCGATTAAAAGAGTGTGCACAGAATTATTTCACTGTGACATTAAGCTGGAGGGAGGTTTGTGATGGGAGACAACTTGTCAGGTAGTATCCATGACATTTCTGCAGCACTGAGATCCAGGTGGTGAAAACCCAGTGAATATGGAGCTGTCTAATATTGCTTTTGATCATACATCATACCTGGATTGGATTCCTGTCATCATCTCTGTGGCTGTGCTTAACTCTGTTCTTTGCATTCAATTCCCAACAAATATTTGTATGGATTTAACTTATACTTCGGATATGATGATCCCAGTTTGCACAAAAATATCACATGTTTAATAGGATTTTTTTGTAATTATTTTTTTTTTTTACATTTTTTGTTCAGTTTGGACTTTTTTAGGATAAAATGATAAGGAATGCTCTCAATTGCGTTGGATTCATGTACTTGGTGGGCCTCTGGAAATTGTTAACTTTTCAGCTGATTGATGAAGAGACTCTTAAGTATTTCAGGTAGTAAAACTGTTTCCCATTGGAATAGTTTTGGGCAATTAGGACAATATTGTGCCCTGGGGGTTGTCCAGATAAACCTTTTCCATCTGATAACTGATGGCTGATTAACCTGAGAACAAAGTAGCATTTACATAAATGTCCGCTGTGGTACTTCAGTTGTAAAAGTGCCAATTGCAAATGCTGGTCTAGTGCTCAGACTTAGAATCCCACTCCTATTTGACCCTTGAAATATTTTAGTGCCTTTACAGCTGTAGCCTCTTTCAAGGCTCCTGGATTTCAAGATTCCTGGATTTTCTTCAGTTTCTCAACATCTAAGCACCCTCCTGCAGTTTTTATGCCTGTTAAAAGTGCATTAGTTAGGAAAACAGAAGATGTAGAAGATGTAGTTACACGTGTGTAACTGGATCTGCGCTGGCAGATAGGAAGGCTTCGTTGTTGGTGCTCCTATACCAATGCAGTAAGGTATGAAAAATGTTTAGCCGAGAAGAAATGTAGAGACAGCTCTTCATGTTGCAAAGCTGTTCTGCAATTAGCTGAAATCCTTGGCAATTACCTAAAAACCAGGTTGGGTGTCTCTAGAGTGCAACAGGGCTGTATGCATGTACATATCAGTAGATCTATCCACAAAGTATTTTACAAATACTCTATCAAAATTCTGCCGGTGGTAGCACCTTTGTAAATTAAAGTAATTTGTATTGCTTTGTACATAAGTGGTTATGAGATGGAGGATCTGTAACACATCTTACATGTCTGGTCATCTTCAGTGTTGTCCACAACAGGGATATTCAGCTGCTCACATCTAATTTTACAAACTGTGGCCAGAAATAAGTCTTGAAAGACAAAAACTCAGGATTCAGATTTGGAGTGTAACATGCACTGACCTGCTTACTAGCAGTACCTGTATTGCATAGTGCTTTTTCAAAGTTGCATTCAGCTTGGAGATCAAATTAACTAGATGCATGGAAAACTCTATTGATGAGGGCCATCACATGGCACATGCAGAATATCCAGGTCATCAGGTCTAGTCAGCATGGGTTTATTAAAGGCAGATCCTACTTGACTAATTTGGTCTTCAGTGATCTTAAAAAGATCATTTCCAACTGAACTGATTCTATATTCTCAATCAAAAATAGTATAGAGATAAATTTACAGAGATAGATCTTGATACAAATGTGAAGCCATTGTGTAGCAACACTCTAAGAGCCAGCTGCTTCTGCAGATGAGAAGGCTATGTGCAGTGTGGGCAGTAAATTATTAAGCTAGATACATAAATTGGACGATAGAAGGTTGCTGTATCTTGACTTAATATTGATGGTTTTCAGATTAATAAAATCCTGGGTGTATCATGTTTGTATTTGTCCACAAGATTGTTTAGACACACTGTGGGGGTAATTGCAGGTATCCTACCCATTAACTGTAGCTGCTGGGAGCACTAATTGACTTGGATGAAATGGATTTTTTAAATAATGCACACATTGAGGTTATGTGTCCTGACAAATGGTGTGTGAACAGTGCATTATTTAGTCTACAAGCACATATATTGCTGATTTATTTGTAAAAATTAATATCCTTGAGAGTACACAAGAATCTGAGAGGTTAATGTAAGCAAGATGGTGAGAAGTAAAAGCTCGTTTTGAATGCCATAAGGTAAGTGTTGGAACTAGTGCTGCTTTCATAAGACACTGGAGTAGAGTTTAAATTTTGCAGCATTCCTATATTCAAAATCCAAACCAAATATACTCATTTTTAACTTTGACATTTGCTCTTCTGTGATTGCTAATACCACAACTGTTGTTCTATCCTCATGCATCATGTATCATTTGGACACAAAGCAGGCTTCCAAATCCTCTTTCATGCAAGGGAATTGACCTTCTCATTAGTTGGAAATAACACTATGATAGGTAATCAATATTTAGTCGAAATACCAGCATCTCATCTTGGGCATTGCTCATCCTTATTTCTGGAAAGCATTCAGATTAAAACCAAAATGTTTAGACTGGGCTATGTATGGCAAACCTGCCTTTGTACATACAAATCCAGTGTATGCAGGTGTTATTGTGGATTTACAAACTGCAGATTGACATCTCTGAAACTTGTTATGCATCAGTCTGATCTTGCACTCAAGAGCCTGTATCAGAACACAAAGCAGTTGCCCTGAGTGCTGCCAGCTTTCCCTGCTGCCAGGAGCTTTATGGAAGAGTTCAAGGGCTATTTTTTTTTAAGCTGCTGTACAGACTTGGTAGAAAGTCACTGTTTTTACCTTCACACTTAAAATGTGGCAGATAGAAATTGATGCAAATATTGATTAGCATTTGGAATTGTGAAGTCAATTCCATGTTGGCACTTTAAAAGCAAATGCACCTTCACCTACCCATTTTCTATAAAGTCAAAGGAAGAACTAAGTGACTATCTGAAAATGTGGCTTCAGCTTTTAATGGAAGTGTGACCTAATATGCCCTGGCTCAGCTCAGGTCTGCTTGGGCTGTAATCAGACTGCTGGTTTGGTGAGCATGAAAGCCTCTTTGCCGCTTATGTCTAATGAGGCTGTGCGAAGTCTGTGCCAACATAAGTATTTTTCTAGTCCATGTGAAGATACCATTGCTTAGTCTCTGGAGATTGGATTCTCTATTTTTTTCTCTTCACACATTCTGTTATTGTGTGAGGGGGGTTTTGGTTGATTGGTTTTTGTTTAAAGTTTGAGGTGCAAATACTACAGTTACTGCACGAGCACTTCTGCCCTGTCTGTAGAAACAAATAGAGATAGCTGCTGAAATGTATTTCCTTTTACCCCACCATCTATCTTCTTTACTCTCAGATCAGTCATGAGAGCTGTACAGTCAAATCTGTGTCTAACTTTGCTTATAAAACAATACTCACAGCAGCCTGTGTATTTAACAGCTGTAATCAAATGAGGTGGTATTCATGAAACTAACAGACAAAAACCCCCAACATCTCAGCCTCCCTTAGGGATGCTGTATGTGTATCAGGGAAACTGCAGGCCGTAGCACCAGAATAAGCTTTTTGCTTCTGCATAGGCCATTTCTGTTCTGAATGAATACAACAGAGTAAAAGTATGCATAGACTTGAGTCTTTAGTACTAATGATGAAAATGTTTGCAGACACAAACCCAAACCCTGCAGCCCCTGTTATTTGTATGGATGGTTATTCTTTTGTGGAAGTTGATTACTGTCGTCCTTGTTATGTTCAGGGTTACATCCACAATCTGTCTTTTGGCTGGATTGGACCTTAGTGCAAGACAAAGGCAGAAGAATCCAATGTCTGTATAAAGTGGAGGAAGAGAAAGTAATGGTCAGGTGTTTTATTCCTCAGCAAAATACTGAGGTTGAGCTAAAAATATATTTTCAAGAATAATCTACACTGGAATACTTAAGCATCAAATAGATCATCAAGTTAGTAATATGAATTTCATTGGGGGAACTGAGAGGTGATGGCTGTAGCCAGGAGGAGGTTACCTTCTTCTCTAAGGCAACCAGCACCAGAACAAGAGGACACAATCTCAAGCTATGCCAGGGGAAGTTTAGGCTCAAGGTGAGGAGAAAGTTCTTCAATGAGAGAGTCATTGTCTACTGGAATGGGCTACCCAGGGAAGTGGTGGAGTCACTGTCCCTGGAGGTGTTCAAGGCGCATTTGGACGTGGCACTTGGTGCCATGGTCTAGTCTTGAGGTCTGTGGTGATGGGTTGGACTTGATGATCTTTGAGGTCTCTTCCAACCCTGGTGATACTGTGATAAAATAGATCTCTTGCAGCCTAGTCAATCAGTAGTACGCTGTTGCAGTGAGTCCAGCTGGATGCTAACACAGAGTAAATTGAGTATGGTGCTTTATGCCCATTCTGATGACATACAAAACAGTCGTTAAGTCTGACACATATGGTTAAGTCTGAAACTATTTTAGAATAAGGATCAATCTATGTACCTGAAAGTTAGTATTAGTTAAAAGAGGTTTTGTGAGGTTTTTTTCCTCAGTTGTCATTTACCCTCAGTTCTCTACATGCAGTAAAAGGGTACCTAAGCATGCAGGGAAAATATTTAGCTGATAGTATTATATTTGGATGATAAACCATAAACCATAGGTAGGGGCTGTTGCTTCTACTAAGCTTAGATTTCCATCAACTCTTATGAGAATTGAAGAAGAAATGATACTTAAATTTGTTTGCTCTCATGACATAGAATTTCAAATAGTTTGAAGAGGTAGGAAACCCTAAACATCCCTAAGGAGCTGCAGTGCACTTTTTTGTTCCTCAACAGTGGGTTACATGTCTTAAAATGGAGTCTTTTAGGCATGTTTTTTTGCCCAATATGTGTCAATATTTTAATGAGTGACGCCTGGTTATCTGGTGCAAGAATGGTTGCAGATGTACTGCTGCTTGCATTCTGCAGTTGCTTCTGTCAAGTAAAGCTTGTGTTGTTGTAAAATGACTTTCTGGAAGTCACTGCCCTTGTTCATCCGCCAGTGGAAGTCTGCAATAAGGCTGAGTTTGTCTAACAGTAATACAGGAATTATGATACATAGAGAAAAGAATATCTTATTAAGGCAAATATCAGCAGAATTCTAGTAATTAGTAGTCTCAAAACAGTTTTGAATTTTAAAGTGTAAATGACTACTGAAGTAATGCAAGGATTGGAAACAACCCCTTGAAAGTTTGAGATTTAGCATAACTTAAGATGTGGCTCTTGACTGAATGAAGTTGGAAGTTACACAAATGTAATTCTGCAAGGTGCTGATGATTTTTCTAAATGCTTCTTAAAATCAAGTGGACCAAAAGAAAAAAGTAATTGCTTACCTGTCTGTTCAATGCTTTACCACTCTTGCAGGTGTTGGACCTTTGTGGGAAGGTCCCACCTTTGTGGGAAATACTGGAATTACTGTGGCAGGATTGAGCAGTGACTTGGGTGAACTATAGTGTCTTCTTTCCAATGAGGAACCACAGTCTTGATATCCTGAGTTCACTAGATTGCCAAGAAATAGATAAACAAGTGTTGGGTTTGAAGTCACTGTGCATTGTTGCAG
The DNA here is from genome assembly GCA_013396675.1 of Eubucco bourcierii. Classification (NCBI taxonomy): domain Eukaryota; kingdom Metazoa; phylum Chordata; class Aves; order Piciformes; family Ramphastidae; genus Eubucco; species Eubucco bourcierii. Next base: position 102,795 of record VWZE01008857.1, read on the forward strand.
ATTTACTCTTCCAAATGATTCTGAGGAACACAACTCTACAGCAGGACTCTTGCCACAGGTGGCAAGTTTTGCTACCCATCTCATCCTTCAGAGCATCTTAACTTTATTCCCAAGATCGTAACACCTTTCTGTTCTTCTATTCCTACTTTTGGCTGCTATGCTATTATTGTTTCTTTCATGTAAATTGAAGACTTTTATTTTGAGGAAACTATTGCAAATCAAATGGTTCTATGAAAAACTTGTCAATGGTCCTTGTTTTTAGCCTGTGGCTCTTTCTGGGAGGCTGTTAGTGCAAAGACTGGGTTAATGTGTGAAGATGTTCTTTTGAGAGAGTTCTTTTTCTCCCAGTACTGGTACAAATCACCTGATTTCATCATGTTCTGTCTTTGTACTTGGTTATCCGCCTTTGTCAGTTACCCATTTGTTTAACTGCTGCAAGGTGGGGTTATTTTTGGAGGAGATGGGAGTCATGTTTTATCATTCTGTGAGCTTTTTACTTGTCAGAGACATGAGTACCTGTTTAACTGAATTTCAGATGTGAAAAGAAAGCAGGAAAGAGGTCTGAAAAGAAAGTCTCCATATATAAGACAGTTTTGTTTTCATATTTTTTTTAGTAGTTCATCTTTTAATGGCTCATTAATGCCTATGAGATACCTGTTCTTCAGTGATCAATTCTACCTGTGTTTTTTTTTATTCTTGAATAAAAGTAGATACTGTAAGAGTGGGCTGCTGCTTTCAAATTTATCATATTGGGGGTTTTCTAGTTTTAGATTAAATTTGCTCAATTAATCTATCACCACTTTTACAGAGCAGAGAAACAGGCACATTTTCCTTGCTGTACAGAAGAGCAAAGGAAGTGTAATATAAAACATTAATCTACATTGGTGATGGATGATGTTGCTTCTTGTGGTGTCTTATTCTCACCATTTTAAGTGCAGATTTTGCAGAAACTGAATATGACCCCTATTTTGCCAGCAATATTAAACCTATCTCTTTCTTTTGAACAAGTTTTATTCTAGTGGTGAGGAGAGGGAGAATGCTTAAGCTGCAGTATTAGTTTTACCCAAAACTTCTTAACAAAGTGTAGGTATCATATTAAAAATTATTAAGTATGAATGTACGTGTTACAATGGGTACTGCATATTGTGGTAAGTTGAATATGATGGATTTCTGTGTTCATCAAGTGTTAATTGACTAATACTTTCTTTTCAAGACATATTGGCTGTTTGGTATGAAAACACATATTTAAAATATTCTGATTGTTTCTGTGCAACTGTTTCCTATGAATTCATACTGGAAAGTGATTCATCAATAATTCAGGAACCATGCTTAGTTGGTACACTAAGTGCAAGGACTGGTACGGAAAGAATATTGTGGGGAGTTAATAGAAGAGTAAGAAAATCCTGGAACACAGGTATAACCATATGTATTCTAAAAAGCAGCCAGCACTCAGTTTGATATGCAGTGGGTGTCACCTTTGCAAATGAAACAGTGAGAGCATCCTTAGGAGTGAATATAAAAATGCAAAGATCAGTTATGCGGAAAAAGGAAATTTAAAAAATAACTTTTATACATAGGTGTGATTAAAACTGTAGAATGGTTTTTAATCCTTTCAGGATGAGTATCCTGATGTGTCATTTACTGGTGATAGACTTTGCCCTTAGGATTCACCCCAGGCTTCAAGGAGTTGTGGTTCACATGCTGAATTATTTTTTGTTGAAACTTACAGACAAGCAGCATGAAGAGTAGCCCTTTTGGGATCAGAGTGGCTGGGGATAGGGAGGAGAAGAAAAGAATGGCTTTCATTTGCAGCTAACATTGTAGTGGCAGAAAGGACCCTAACTATATCACACTGGAATAGATTTTTGTGGAATTTGCAATGAGGTATAGTGCAGAAAAGAGAAGCTGCAGTAGAAGTGGAATAGAGTACTTCATCTTACAGCTTCAAGTGTGACCCAACTCTCAGCACTTGTAATGGATGCTTGCTGCATGACAAGTAACTCTAGGCAGAGGATACACCTTTAAGGTGCTCCAGTCAGAACACCAGCTGAACTTTAAATTTATTCTCCCATATTCTGTAATCCCTTGTCCTGCAATAGGTAATTCCTGGGGAAGACTAACTTGAAGATGCAATCATTTAAAATGTCAAAATTATTTCATGTGAGTATCCTTTCTTCTGCACCGAGCCATTGGAAGAGTAAAGGAGTCCTATGGCATGGTTAACCACTGCTCTTGTGGAGCTCTAGGTTGAACTGTGGTTTAGAACTGTGCCTTTTTGCTGAATATTAGGAGTGTTCTTAGGTCTATCTACATAGATGTACTCTTTAGGACAGTTGTGGTTTTACATGAAGGACAGACAAATAGTATCTAAGAAGCTTGGAGACTGAGTACTTTCATGTTTGGCAGTAGTGATAAAGGGAATTAGATTCCCAGTAACTTGTCAACCCAGTGTTACCTGTAACTACATAGGGGAATCAAGCATTAATTTCTGTACCTGTATTCATAAGAAGATGGAAGGGAGCAAACAGCTTTCTGACTCTCATGTCAGGCACAGTAGAAGTGAGAAGCAAGAAAAAACCATGAGAGCACAGCAATTGCTCAGAAACTGCTTTCTGATGAGGATCGTTAGCATCACAGGGATTAGGCAGTTGACTATTTTTAGACACCTATAACTTTCAGAGGCAATTTGAAGCAGTAGATATCACCTTGGACCTGTTTTTGTGCTGCTGGAGCAGTACTCTGAGATAAGCAGGACGTCTCTCAGTTTGGAATCATTAATATCCTTCAGGACAGGACTGCATAAATTCAGACTTGCATGTTACTACCTCTGTGTTAAACAGCTTGTGTTTGAGGAGGAGAGCCAACTGGGCACCAAGATGAGTGGTAAGGAGGGAAGAACTTTAGCAGCAGCAAGGATGGCCATTCGCAGATGTTAATTTATTTTTTCTCTCCTGCAGGGCTGACATTAAAAGAAATAAAAGTTAGAATCAGCAGAGGAATATACATTTTTAATTAAAACAAAGATGCAGGATGTGTCATGAAGTATTTTTAATTTAAAATTAAAGAGAGGGAGGATCAAGTTAATGGATCAACTCTGGCTGATTGATGCCACTCTGGTCTCCTAAAACAATGATGAAATTGGGTTAAATAGCCAATAGCAGGACCTGGGCCCCTCTTTAGGTGTACACACTCTCAAGATGTATAAACATGTGCTAGCTGTGAACAAGAGGAATTCAGGAAATAGAACTGCTTTATCTACCCTGCCCTGCTCTCCAAGCAGTGCATTACCACTGAATCACAGAACCAGCACTCCTTGGACTTACGTTGTCGCATATGGAAAAGTTTGGTCTCAGGTTTATGGTAAAAAAAAAAAAATCACTTCAGTGGGCACTTCATTTGTAGTGTTTCTTGGCACTGCATTTTCCACCTAGCTGCAAACAAGCAAACAAACTGACTTTTGCATCTTGCCATTGGATTTGTGGACCTCTAACCTGTGATACACAGAGTTACTTGTAAATAAATAGAGGTTTGCCTGAATCGAGTTGAGACTAGATTCTCCACAGTGCTCCTTTTAATTTTGGCCACACTTCCTTTAGTTTAGGCTAATCTGAATTATCAAAGCAGCACAAAGTAACTGAATTGCATCAGGAAAATTTACCGTTTTGATACAAATTGGTCTTGTAACAGTACAGCATTAAGGAAATTGATCTGTCTTTGATCACCATGTGTCTTGGTAGGAATTGTTTATTTTATTCAGGGATCAAAATGACTTTCAAATGTTAAGTGGAGTTTACTTTTAGAAAACACAGCTTATTACTTGTGAGATAAGCAAACTTGATAGGAAGCTGTAGAGACAGACTGAATGAGGAAACCTCTAGAGCTCTTACTCTGTTTTTCTTGAGCTCACTACAGTTCAGATGAGATCACTTAAGCCAGAATCACATTGCGCTTTCCCCCCCTTAGACTCCTAAAATCTGAAATCAAGTTCAAAAACTTGTCACCCAGGAGTTCAAGCAAGGTGGAGGGTTGAATCCTGATCTTGCAAGCATTGGTGTGGTGTCATAACCAACACCCTTTGCCCGTATATGTACATCCAAAAGTATAAGTGATGGTTTGCTTTCCCTGATGTACTGATCTGTGGGATCAGCACAAAGCCAAAGCTCAGATTTTTAAAAGGTTAAATAACAAGAGATAGTATTTTACAGAACTTCACAGAAAATTCATCATGCCCTTTGCTGAAGTTCTTTTGAAAATAATAGTGAGATTATTAGATTTGATTTTCTATTGGTTTATATTGTTAACCTTTTGTGTTTTGTTGCTTGGGGTGGGGGGTTTGGTTGGTTTGTTTGTGGGTGGGTTTTGTGGATAGTTTTTGGTGTGTGGTTTTGTTTTGTTTTGTGGGGAGGGTTTTTTTTGTGTGTGTATTTGTGGGTTTTTGTTTTGTTTTTGTTTTTCTAAGGCTGTGCATTTTTTTCCTTAAAAATAAGTCAAACAAAATCCACGAAAAGCCCACAACAACAACAAAACACTAAACCAGAAATACTGAAAAGCAATTGCAGGAGTTAGAGGATTGTTATTTTGTTCTGAAGATGAGTTGCTTTATAACATTCCCAACAGAAATTTAGAGTTAAATACACTTGAACAGCACTTGGCACTTCTTGTTATATTAATGATAATTGATTCTCAAATGCACACAAATCTATACTATGGTGCAAGCTCTGTGGCATCCCAAAATGCTTTACTTGAATTGCAGTACCTGAAGTACTTCAAGGTTTAAATCAAAATGTAATTATTTTGTTCCTCATAAATCAGCATCCCTGATGATAATGCCTGCTTGTATAAGAAGCCAATGGTTGTGGTGCCATGCATCTTCTGAAGAACCAGAGTGTTTGTAATAGTTGTATGAGAAGTTTGTGACTCCTTGGACTTGGAGACTACTAATTTTGTCCAGAGCAATGGTGTACGTTTAATGTAGTGGAAGTACATATGTTGAAGAGTCAGACATACCTCTGAAGAGTACAGCAGCTGATTCTAAATGATTAAGTACTTCATTTCTCTGTAGATGTAACTGTCTTCCTCTTTCACCTGTAGAACATGAAAAGTCGGTTTGTATGTATGCTGTGAGAGCACAGCTGTGAAATGCCCAGGTACTGCTCTGAGAGTCTGAGAAGTGTATAAAATCCAGCACTTTTGGGTTCCATTTTCATGCTCAACATAGTCTGTTCAGTTCTTCTGATGTTGGTAGAAGTTAATTGTGATACACAATGAGGTACTCAAAGTAACAAATGGGAGTTTCTAAGTTATCTCAATATATTGAATAGAATTAGCTCTGTTCTTTGAGTCATTGACATGCTAGTAGTGTAAAAATTTCAAACCCCAATCTATTGGGTAATGCAAAAGCTCTTTTCTAAACCTCTTGCATTTGTTTGGTGTTGTGAGGATGACTTCAGTGAGTCGTCATTGATAATCAAAACTGAGCTTGACTCTATGTGGGAATGCTCTTCTAAACTGCAGTACAACCTTGCCTGGCATGGACACATTGTTCCATATCAGAAATATTATAAAACTCTATTTTAATTTATTTTTTTTTAGGATAACAAATTCTTATAGCAGGCTTCATGATGCTTATAGCAGACTTCATGCTTCGAAATGTGTTTCATTTCATAATTAGCTTTATGCATACCTATGTAACATATGCTTTTAATTATTGGAGTCCATATGGATTTTTTACATACGCTCAAACTAACATAAGACACATGGGCTTGAAGGGGGTGAATATTTAGGCTTGGGTTGCAGGAAAGGCTGAACCCAAAGGTACAACAAATCAAGACTTGTTTAACGTGATTACCGTGTGACTTGGCTTTAGCTAGCTATTCTGGTTTTAAGCAAACATGAAATGCAGTTTTGGAATCCAAATGGAAATCAGTGACAGCAACATTAGAGATGCTGTGCAGTGAGGTAACTGAGATTACCTCTGCTGCTTCATTCCTGTGCTACTTCTTTCCTAAGATGATGTGATGGTTTGGGAGTTCCCCACTCCCCACACTTTGTAAAATGACCCAGACTAGAACTCAACTGACTGGAAGTTAAGGACTGAAGCTCTATTTACAGCTCAGCACAGTGTACAAGCAGAGATATACACTATAGACAGGAATATTTACAGAAATATACAAGTTAAAGGTAATACAGAAACACAACTCCCCACCCAGAAATCAGAGACCCCAGGAGGGGCTCCCAACCACCCTTCCACCTTCTCCCCACCCCTATACCTTACCCTAAGGTTTCCTTACCCTAAGGTTTCCTTACTCACAAGGTGAATTTTGAGGATCGGCCAGGGAGGTTAGAAGCAAAGTGGCTAGTGAGGTTACTCAGCAGAGAGAAGACAAGAAGCTGCTAGACAGACTGAGATGCTGTGCTCGAGAGACTGTGTTATCTGTGTTTTGAGTTCTTACTCTGAAACATCTCAACAAGCCTATGAGTGAAGTAGACTTCACCATTGTTTCCTTTTCACAGCCTATAATATAATTTTCTCTATTAAAATATTCCAGTTAGCCTCAAACCAGCACAGATGATCATAAAAAAAAACCCAAAACAACCAAGCTTGCAGGCTCTAAGCATCTCTTAGTGATGTGTATGTGTCTGCAGAAGTCACTACTGTCACGATACTCTGTGGCTGAACTGTGTCTCTCCATACTTGTGAACTTGGAATTGTGTTCTCACCCTGGAAAAACCATCTGTGATCCTGCATTTGGTGCTGTAATTCCTGGAGCATCTTGTCCAATGCTCTCTGGTAAAACCAGTGCTAGAAACATATCAATCTTATCAAAATGCAGTTATTGCCAGCACAGCACAAACAGATTTAGTGGCTCAAATTGCTTCATGGAGAGTGCTCGTGGAGTGAAAAATAAACTCTCTATGGAAATAACTTTTATCAGACTTGAACTTCAGATTTGCTTATATGATTCTGGCCTTGAATTTAGCAGGGAGGAAGGCATATGTAAAGAGCTTCTGCTGGTGTTGCAATTGCTTTACTGTGTCTCAGGCCTGGCATGCATGCCATTGGTCTTGTGTAGCTTCCTAGTTTTTCGTTCCACCGTTTCCTCTGACTGGAGAGGGACTCCTGATTACAGAGCAGATGTCCCTGAAGGTTGCTAATGTACCTTCAGAAACTGTGGTCTCTTCTGTCACTGACCACCACCTTTGATTACTTTTAAACTAAGACTTTTACCAGCTACTTTAAACAGCTGGAATGTGTTATTTTCTCTGTCCTTTCATATTTAGTAGCAAGGTCCTGAAAGAAACCCACCAGTGCCACTAACACTGAGTCAGGTCCTGTCTAGTAGAAGAAAAAGCTGTTGTCAGTTCAACTGTCTGCTTTACTGGTTTAGCAGGAAGTATCTCAAGCATTATCAAAGGTGCTAAAAGCAATACTTGCAAGGGTTGAAGCATGTGTCCTACCCTCATCTGGTTATGTCTTTTGCCTATACATAGCTCTATCCAGAGGGTTGCCTTCTTGCTTCATTTAAGCCTCTCTGTGAGATGTCTGATAGTATGCTTTATTTATTTATTGCATGCTATTCACACCTTGTTCTGATTAGAGAAGTATTGATTTCCTTGTGGGCTTTTCTGTGATGCTCATCATTTTGAGATGAGTGTTACAAATGCTAATTGATCCTCATCTATTAGTTGACAGGATGGTGGGTATTCTCATTCTCCAAATGAAGAGATGAGACTCAGATTAAGCCAAAAAAGAGGCAGCTCACTTCTGTTTGCCTAATGTGATGTGACACTGCCCTGGCTTCTCACAGCAGTCCAGATGATATAACAATTCAGATGTTGACAGCCTGCAGTCCTGTGACCCCAGCTGCAGCTGTGAGCACTTAGGGCCCCTGCCTTTCAGACCCTGGGGTCTCAGAATACCCAAAAATGAGCAATGTGATTAGTGGCTCCTGTGGGAAATTCGGTTAAAAACAAAAAATATTTGGTCTATAGGAACTTGAACAGAGTGGTGATAATTATAGTGTACTCTGGGACAAGAGGATCTGCCTTAAGCATGAGAAAGACCTTTCTCTCATTGCCCTCCCACTCTTTGCAGCTCTAGTTAACCTCTTGTGTACCACAACCAAGTCTCCTGCCTTCTAGTATGAATCTGCTCCATAGATCCTAACAATTTTCTCTCTCCCACTGGTAGCAACTATGTTTGCCTTGCAAATGTCCTGATTAACATAATTTCCTTGAACTCAGAGCAGTTGTTCTTATCATTAGAAGTTGTTGCTAGGTTTCCATAAAGCAATGCATTCTGCCTGTACTTTGGGATGTAACAATATTAAAGTTAAAATGTAAAACGTACACTGGGATGGGAATACAGATCTGGTTTCTTGAATTCAAGTTGAGTGTTGTCTGCATTGTGTGTATTGTTTCTGTCACCCAGAATGCCTGCAAAACTAATCCAGCATCAATGACTGCTGAAATATTCTGCAAATCCGTACAAAATATCAAATTTTAGGAGCAAATTAGTTATTATTTATGTGTCTTTTTTTTTTTTCCCCCTTCTGGTGAACCAACTTTACATGGTCTTTTAATTATCATCTTTATACTTTAAAGAGGTAGTAGAAATGAGGCTATAAATAAGGTACTTCTTATAAGAAGGAAACCAGTTCAACCCTTACAAACAAACAAATTTTATCAGAACAGCTATTTTTGTAGGCAACTGCTGTGTTCTTCCTTTGGAGTGGTTTCAGGGATATTGTTGAGCAGCACAGAAAGGTGCCACATGTTTTTATTGAATAATGTTGTCATTCCATACTGCAGTACTTGGACAAAAGTGCAGGTTTACTGGTCTCATCCCCATAACCATTCATGCCCATCACGAAACTACTGTGCTGTTAGCTGCAAATGGCAAGCTGTGCTGAAAACGACAGGGATTGCTGCAGATAAGGATTAGGGTATGTTGGTGGCAGGAGGGCAGTGTAAGGTGGCTTGCTGCTTCCCTTGCTTGTTATAACTAGCTTTTGCTAAAGGCTGTTTGTTCCTGTTTCTTGGGCATTTGCTTCAAGATTAATTGAGACCCATCACCTGAGACTTAGATTTATTATGCCTGTTTAGATGAAAACACAACCTTTCTTAGTATTTCAGAGTTGCTCTCTTTTCCTCCTAACTAGCAAGCTGCAGGTCTGGAATCTTTTGATATGAATAAAGGATAAATAATGGAGCCTCTATTAGGATAAATAAAGGAGCCTTTATTTAGCAACTGTGGCTTGTAGAATTTATGACGTTAAGAATGAGTAGTTTTTACCAACGGAGGCTGCTTTCTTGTTTTCCAAAAAACTGGACCGTGCTCTGTGTGTGTGCCACGGTAGGGAAGAGGTCAACTCTATTGGTAGCTTTTAATTGCTACAGCATTCTACAAAGCCCTTCCTCTTCCTTACATGTGCTTTTCTCAACTGTGCGGCAATTGTGGGCAGAAGAGTGTGTATAGTAAAGAAAAAAATGAGAGACGCTTTGTGCAGCCTCTCTCTGCTCATCTTTTGGGACAAGGATATCTGCTTCTTTATTTGGGAGAACTATACATTGGTCATCTGCTGAAGGACCAGAGGCCAAATCTTCACACTTTTATTTTTGGAAACAGAAATCAGCAATGATCTGTGGTAGGAGGAGTCCCAGGGGTCTGTGGAGTCCTTGGGACAGGCCTTTTTTACCTCTTTGGGGAGAGTGTGACCCGAGTGATGGGAGGAGGTGGGTGGGTGCAGCATTCCAGGCTTCTCCTGGGAATTTTGTGTTTGTTTGTTGATATTGTTTTGTTTTGTTTTGTTTTGTTGGTAGGGTTGGTTGGTTTGTTTATGTGGATTTGTTTAGGTTTTTGGGAGGTGAGTGTGTATTTTTTATTTCTGAAGAGTCCAGTGAGAAGCAAATATCTTTGTCTCTAAAATAGTGCACAAATTCTTCCCACCTCTACAGAGCTCTACTTGGTGCTGTCCATGTAACTGACGTCAAACCCTTTACTCTAAGACACTCCTACATTCTTTGAAACACATTTCATGTTGAGACTTTACCCTCACCAGAGAGGCACTGGTAGTGGGTGGGAGCCAGTTTGGTTGCAGCACAGGGCTGATACTATTCAGATGTGAGGCTTTGAGGGAAGAGAAACATTTCCTTCCTGTGACTGTACAATTCTGCATCTAGCCGAGGGCACCCGATAGAAGTTCTTTGTAGTCTTCCAGTGCATATAACTTTGTTTCATAGAGCATCTGCAGCACATCAACTTCCTTAACATTATATAAAAAAATCCCAGTGCTTTCCCACAGCATCATACTCGAGTCTGTGTTTAGTTTTCCCATAAAGCTGTCTGCCCTTCCATGCCCTACCAAGAAAGGGGGTGGGAAAATTGGGATTTTCTGGATGGGTTATTAGAGGAGAGCTTAAAATGCTACAGGAAGTGATATTCTCTTGAAGCCAGAAGGCAAGGTTCAGAATGAGGTCACTGTGAGCTCTCTAGGACTCAGTAACTAAAGTGTGAGCCAGCTGTGTGTGAGCTTTTCCACTGAGGCTCGTTGCCCACAGGCTAGCTCCACACTGGGGTCCTGGGTGAGCTCTGGCTGCCCTAACACAGGGTGTGTGCATCAACTGCAGCAGCGCTGGGCTTGTGCTCAGTCTACCCTGGCATTTGAAGCCAGTCTGGTTGCATTCCCCTTGTCATCTTTCTCATGACTCCACTTATTGATGTCCTTGTCTTTATTTTGTGCAATATTTTTAAGTTTCACCAGATTAACTGCAGCATTGCAGCATGTGGGATTTGGTTTTTGTTGTGTTTTTTTTCTTTTCCATGAGAGGAGTTTGTGTAAGAAGCTTTGAGATGTCTTTGCAGAAGATATCTGTCTTTCCCCCCTCCACCCCTTACTTTCTAGGCACTTTGTAGTCTCTTTTTCCTCCATATAATTCAGCCTCCAGCACAACACGTGAGCAGTTTTCATCTGTAGACTTGTTGACTTTGCTTCTCTAGCTTTTCAGACTCCGCCTTTTCGCCTGCTACCTGCTGTTCTTTTTGGCAACTTTGGGTAAACATTTTAAGGGTGGTTCCAGTCACCCAGACTGTACAAACGCTTGAAAGCGAATGCCTGTTTGAATGTGTTTTCTTGTTGCTCCCAGGATGGTAAACTGCCACTGCTACCAGTTTCTAGCTCTCCCAGGGTGTGAGATGCATGTTGCACCCAAACTTTGGATGAGAACAAAAGTGACAGAAAGAGCAAGACTTTTATCCACAGTATTGAAGGCAATGGATCAGATGTATTTAAAGCAAATATATTCAAAACCTTACAAGGTTTGTTTCAGTTTCTGTTCTGCTATAAGGACTAAGTGGGGAAAGAATGTTAAGGGGAAAAAGGAAGAGCAATCCTTATAGTCTTTCCCAACTGTCTTTATATTTCCAATACATCCAATACATTTCTTTCTTTAGAGGTAATTATTTTTCTGAAACCTAGGAAGAAAAACTTATCCCATCCTTTCCACTGAAATGATGTCCCATTGTGGATCTACTATTTGAAAGTGCTGTCCTCCTATAAACAGCCAGTAGTGAAATGTAGAACAGAACTGTTAGCAAATTCAATTCACTTTGCCTTTTGTTTTATTTCCTCTCCCTCTACTCCCGCTCCCCACCCCCCACCCCCACCCCCAATTTTTTATTTTTTTTTTCCTTCCAGGAAGCAATAGTTGAGCTGTCAGCAATGGGGAGATAGCTGCCATATTGCGTTCTCTTCATTTTGTCGCTTGGGATAGGATTTATCCTGCAAGAATTTAGCAACCTAAACTTAGGTTTTTAGACTTGCTTCTCAGCAAAAGAAGAGCATATTTAAAAGACAATTTATACTCTCCTAAAGGAGATAAACAGATGTTTGGACAAGTTGAGATCACCCTTAGGAAAAAAAAAAAAAAAAAAAAAAAAGANTAGCTTTGGCTGTCTTCCAAAAACCTTCTGTCTTGCCTAATTTCATATACTTCTTTCACGTTTAGTAACTCTTCCCAGTTGTCATCAATGCATCAGGAATCCCTCTAAAACAACATTGGTTATATTCTTTTGCACCTCTGGTTACAGATGGAGAGGAAAAAGAAATATCTTTTTGTGATCATCTGGATGAAATTTCTTCCTGGTTTGATATTCTACTACAACTATTGCTACTGCTTTCATCAGGTTCCCCCTCTGCACAAAGCTCAACATACCCATTTCTCACTTAACAGTTTTACCGCTTCAGTTTTAGGCAAGTAAGAAACAAACTAGAGAATTTCAAAGTGCAAAAAATAAAGGTGGGGAGGGAGAGAGGAGCACTTGGACTTTTCTCCCTGCTCTCTCACATACTTTGCAAAACTTTGTAACAGCTTCAGAAAAGCTAGAGATGAGAAAAATGAAATGCCACCTTCTGCCACTACCTTACTGAAGTTAGCAAAGCTTCATAAATGGAAAAGGTGAGGCAGAAGGGAGAGAATGTGAAGGAGGACATGAAAGAAACACAACTTGTGCATGTTATTTATTGCACTAAGACAAACAAGGAGAAAATGCAGGAGGAAAAGTGTTGAAACTCCAAAACTCCAATTCTTAACTTTTAAAAAGAAAGTGGAAATATAATTATTTTTTAATTCTCTTTTTTATGAAGCTTCCTTCTATTTGGAGAAAAAAGAAAATCAATAAAATAACATTCTCGTCTTTTATGTAGTTGTGACTGCTGTCCTATTAGCATATCATGGCAGTGGTTACAGCTGTATGCTGCTGCAGGTAAGATGTATGCATTTTTAACAATTTTGACTTGTTCCTCTACAGTGTCACAAGTTGTGCTGCTGATTATGTTTGGTTTAGAGCACAGTAACTTAACAAAGCAAAGAAGAAATCTACCTTCTATGTGACCCAGTGGGAAATGCTGCCATACTCAGTATTATTCATCTCTTTTGTGAGTTTTTGTATGTTGGATACCCTTACAAATATCATCCTGGCCTAGAGGAAAGTAACAGCATCAACACTTCCACAGAACTACTTTCTAGTTCAGTCTAACTGCCATACTGGGCAGAAATAACTTTAACGATGTCTGGATGAATTCTGTGGTGATAACATTCAGCCAACTACTTTGAAGTGGCCAGTACCAGGGGCATGCTATACTCATAAAAATTTGTATGTTAAGCAATGCAGTCCAAGGCTGAAGACCATTTTCCTCCTGTTTTTAGGGCAATAGTGCTGCACTTTTGCTTTCCCAAGCATAGGTTTGAAATTTCCGCCTTGCCGAGACTGCATTTACCACTATGTCTTACCACTGTCTTCTCATGCCTCATTAAGCTATTTTTGCCCTCTGTGTGACTGCCTTTCCTGAAAGACTGCAGACTCTGCCTGGAGTTTTTTGTATTAGAACACCTTTCAAAAAACCAAATATGTAATTTACAGTGGAATCACAGTAAAGAGAGAGGATAAAAAAATGCACAAAAATAGACAGTGTTTTGTGTAAAGACACCTTTTTACTGTTGGTTTAAGCAGTGTCTCCTTGGCCCATCTACTGTCTGGAATTTTGCCTGAGAGATGTATTTCTACATTTTCCTCTCTAGCTGTCTAATCTCAGTCTATATGTGTTATTTAATCTCTTCTCTTAGCTCCCAGACTGACTGATATCCAGATTTGGGATATGTGTTTTGGGTTCTTTTCCCTGTGAGTTCCCAAACACAGGTTTCTACATTTTGGAAATCAATTACATTCATATAGTCAAATCTTGTTTTAGTTTTGACAGAAAAGAACAAAGGTAAACAGCAGGGTCTGTAGACTTCTGTACAGGGCTGGTTTTCAAAATAATGACTTTTAACCTGGTCAACAATCTGAAGTCATGAAAAACACATACCTGTCTATGGTTTTGGGTGGGTTGGTTGTTTTATTTGGTTTTTAATATATAAATCAACTTGGATGGATTTTTGAAAACTTTGGCCAGCATGAACAAGATGCAGTTGTATTACAAGACTGCAAGTTGTATATGAGTATATTACACCTACTGCAGGAATCACCAGCACAGTGTAATGCTCTTGCTAATCAATGGTATTAGTACCATATTTGTGTTCTTTGAAATTTTTATTACTTCATATTTCTCTGTGGTCAGAATAAAAATGTATTAATTTAACAAGCGAAGAACCTAAATAGCATTTTCCTATCAGGGTAGCAGCTAGAGTGTACTACTCTATACTGATCTACTGCAAATTAGCATTGCTATTCAGTTGAGGACAGAAATTTTAGCAATGACAATTCTGATTTTATTTGAAGGAGTTCTGTTTAAAATATGACTCATTATTGAAGCAGAAGGAACTTCCTCAGTTCAGGGTCCCTAAACTCTGTCAGAGGGGTTACAGAACAAGAATGTTTTTGAAATACTGAAAATTCTTCCAAAAAGAGCAGGGTTTTTGCATTCTTTAAGCACATACAGCCAGCAGTGTGCCCAGGTGGCCAGGAAGGTCAATGGCATCCTGGCCTATATCAGGAACAGTGTGGCCAGTAGGACAAGAGAGGTTATTCTCCCGCTGTACTCAGCACTGCTCGGGCCACACCTTGAGTACTGTGTCCAGTTCTGGGCACCTCAATTCAAGAGAGATGTTGAGGTACTGGAACGTGTGCAGAGAAGGGTGATGAAGCTGGTGAGGGACCTGGAGCACAGCCCTATGAGGAGAGGCTGAGGGAGTTGGGGTTGTTTAGCCTGGAGAAGAGGAGGCTCAGGGGTGACCTCATCACTGTCTACAACTGTCTGAAAGGAGGTTGTAGCCAGGTGGGATCAGTTTCTTCTCCCATGCATCCAGCAACAGAATGAGGGGACACAGTCTCAAACTGTGCCAGGGAAGGTATAGGCTGGATATTAGGAGGAAGTTCTTCCCAGAGAGTGATATGCCATTGGAATGGGCTGCCCAGGGAGGTGGTGGAGTTGCCATCCCTGGAGGTGTTAATGAAAAACCGGATGGGGCACTTAGTGCCATGATCTAGTTGATTGGATGGGGCATAGTTTGGACTGGATGATCTTGGAAGTCACTTCCAACCTGGTTGATTCTATGATTCTATTCTATGAGTTATGAGTTTTGTATCTGATGTACCATGTTTTCGTTATAATGATGATGTGGCAGTGCAGAAACTCTACTAAAGAAATGATTCTGTTGGTGACATATCTGCCTCTAGACCAAGTGCTGTCATGGTGTTTGCTGAAAATGCCACTCTCTGCAAATATTCCCCAAGAATTTGTACCAAACAAATCCCAAAACCTTTGCCAAATGTTGTAAGAATAAGCATGTTTAAGTGAATTTCTATTTTCTTTGAACAGTATGAGCAAGTACTCTGATTCTTTTTGAGATCTACTTGTACTCTCATTGATTTAATTTTGTAAGCCTTGCCTATAGCAAGAAATGCTTTCTATGTGTAGAGGAAGTAACTGTATGCACCTTTTAATTCTTTACTGGGTGCTGTGTCTGCCATAAATCCTTGAAGATTTTCTGAAGTGTGTGTTTAAAGTATTAGAGTATTGTCCTTTCCAGAGAGTGTCTCAAACATTGCTAGGTCTGGGAAGCTTAGACTTGAATTGTTCTTTCACTTCATTTTGATGGCTAAAGGTTCTGTGCCCTTCTGTCTTTCAGGACTATAACCATATTTCTAGTAGACAGATAATTGTTGGTGTTATTTATGTCGGATTGTACTGAATGGGCAACTCCCAGTAGGTTATGCTGAAGCAGTGTTATCCCTCACACAAAAACTGCAGTGGTTCCCTGCTTAGCTTTTCTTTAGGATTAAAAGAGCCTGTCCTTGTAAGGGGCTTGTGTGAAAAGGCAACTGATAGTCTTCAGTATCGTGCTTTGTGGTAGTTTGTAAATATCTTGCAAGAGTGTCACAACATTTATGCTTCTGTCTCAAACTTCAGGAGAAGGGATTAGTTCAGTCACAAAACCCTCATATGTTCAAGCTCAACCCCAAAAGGATGATCCTGTTTTATGAGTAAACTTAAGATTTGGTACAGCAGAGTAACTTGTCAAAACCAGTTCACCGACATGTCAGAGAGCTCAGTTATTTTCTCTGCTAGATTACGAGTTTTTTAAAATTATGTGGAGGGAGACCACTGCTATTTCCATTCATAAAACAGGAACAACACTTTTTTTCTGTCACCGCATGCTGGTTTCAAGACAAAGCTTTCCCAAGTATGGTTTGTGCTCCATACCTGTACCTAGTGCCATGCTAATGGGAGTTTTCTTTTTAGGAAGTGATAAAGGAGATAAGTAATTGCTAAACACTCTTAAGTAAAGCCCCAAAATATTACAGTAAGGAGAGAAAATGCTGTAGTTACAAACATTCAGTGTTAGTAAAATGGGCCCCTGATTTTTATTGTACAGTGGAAAGGCTTCTTTGTAATACCGTAGTAATAAACCCACGTTTTGCAAGAACAGAGCTAGTAAAGGAGCATCTCTGTCCATGGACAAATTGTGTAAATCTTAACAATACTTCCCTCTGAAGGATTGCTTTGGATACTTAGGAAGTAGGTCATTGCTTAAATCTCTCCTTGGGCATCAGAAATTGGTGCTGTCGTGTTCAGATGTATTTAAAAGAGAAAATAAAGCTATGGATCACATTATCCACCTGTGTTTTAATCTTCCTTCCCCTTTTTGCATTTAACTTTTTAAAAATGAGTTATGTACTTGGGCAAATTCCTTTTTCACCCTTTGTAAGCAACTGGATGGCTCTTTCTGCTAGTGATTCATAGCTTCATTATTGAAATGGCAGCCTAATCACAGGACTGGGAGCCAACTGCTCGGTGTTGCGAAGTGAAATGTTCAGTTGAACAGTGATGTTTAAAATGAGAAATATTACTACAGTAGGTTGAAATTCAGCTGCTACAGAGGAAAAGTGGAATGGTAGATTCCTGTCCATTTTCTTCCTCTGCTACTTCCTGTTCCCTGACTTACACAGAATCAAGTTGTGCAGCAAACGAATTTTATATCAGATCTTTCATTCCTTGCCATTATTTAAGATCTAGTTGCAGCTGCATTGTGTATGCTTAACAAATAAAAGCTTTCAGAGAACATCATTCAATTCCCTCCTCCTGCTAAGGGTTTTCGAAGTGTAATACATCACAGAATCAAAATGACTTTCACTAAAAGTTCATGCTGTTTAAATCACACCAAATGTTGTATTGAGCTGTAGCATACATAATTCATGTATCATTAACAGCTTCTACAAGTCTTTGGCTGCATGGCATACCAATGAATCCGAATGTGCAGGTATTTTTTTGATACTTGCCTTTACTTAAATTGTATTTAGAATCAACAGCATGTAATTGTACTAAGTTGGGAAATCAAACAAGCATGTAATAAATTATGGTTTGTGATTGACATGGTGAAGTCAGTCTCTTTCCTTTCCTGAAGTTGAGTGAGCAAACTGTTTTAAACAGGAAAGGCTTGACAGATTTTTGTGCTGTTATTTGTATTGTAAATAAAAATCCTTTTTCATTGTTTATAATGCGAGAATTCTTCTGCAGTCACTTAATTCGTTACTGATGAATCAGCTGTACCCTTTAAGAAAGACATGTCAGTTTGGTCAAATCAAATCTGTTGCATAAGGTACTAGCTTGGACAAGTGAATGTGGTCAGGAAGATGGCTATGGAATTACTGATGGCTTAGGCTCTTATTTATGTCCCTTAGAGAATTTTTACTTCTAATAATGCTCACTATGATTGCATAAATCTGTCATTCCTACCATTATCCTTTTTCTGTTGCAGAAGTGTCAAAAACTTTGATTTGAGGCTTCTCTAAGTGCCAACTGAAGCAATCTTAAGCTGCTAAAATCTCTGTCAGATTTAGGAGCATGTTGCACCACCTGACTGAATCAAAACCTTAATTGTGCCTGCATTAGGGATTGTAATTCTGTTAAGTATCCGAATCTGATTGCAAAATGGTACTGGAGAACCCATACACAGAGAACTGATTTGTGATTGCCCACAGAAGGACACACCTGTCAAAATCGTGTAAGATTGTGCTTTGCCAACAGTGGTATCACCCTGGATATGTGAACTTGATGACTAGGAGATGGAGGTGGCTAAAGTCTTGCAAAGCATAGATTTTTTTTCTGAAGCAGAATTAGGAATGTTGATGATAGCTCCTGACTGATAAACAAATAGAAGTTTTCTACGAGAGGTTTCTGAATACAAAATGTGACTATTCTGGTAAGTGTATTCTGCCTTTAATCTTTGATACACCAATTTATTTAAGTGAAACTTCAATTTAAATATGCATTTAAGGTATATTTAGGCCTGAGATGTTTGTCTGTATCCTTATATTTGCCAATCTTTAATAATAAATTACAAGATTGGACATTTTTTAGCTGCTTACCAAGAAGGGTTTTTTTTTCCCCCTAAATGGTATTTTCAGCCTTCCAAGTCCATGGGAAACAACCTCAAATGGATGACTTCTCCAAATCAGGTGTTCAGCATTTTACAATTAATATTCTTTTAACCTTTCCTGTATTTGATGCAGTATTACTAGTGTCATAAAAAGTTGTACTAGTAATGTGTTCTTTCATAGTGATTGCTGCTGAAAGCTGATGTAATACATCACTTGTCTACGCTAGCTGATGCTATTTTTAATTTTTAGGACAGCTGAGAACCAAATTATTGGTAAAGTTTCTTCAAAAAGTATTGCTTCTAACTCTTGCTATGCTTGAGAGTTCCTGGCTTTGCTGTTAGACTGTAACTTCTAATGCATGTAAGGTTTCAGTGTGAAGGATATAGAGATGTTTCTGCCTTTCCAATTTCCCGTTACAGTGGCTGTGAAACAAGCAGCCCTGCTCAGTGTTAGCTTCCTGGTTACCTCGTTTTGGTGGCATTTCTTTTGTTGCCTTGGTTTTCCTCTGAAACTTTTTCCAATCACTTTGATTATTCTTATGACAGAATTTGTCAGTGAGAATTAGGACTATAGCCACCAAAGTTGCACAGAACTGTGATGAATGTTTTTCCTGAGCGGGCAAGTTGGTGAGTCAGAAAACTTAGTCTCGCTTACACAAAACAAATGTGTCTGGTGCATGTAAACCAGTAATTACATACCTGTGTGATCCTCTGGGCAAAACGCATGAGGTGACTGCAGTAAACCCTCAAATGGTTCTGGTGTTAAATCTCCAAATGATTTACTTCTGTGAAACGGCTGCTCAGAAAATGGACACAGCTAGAAAAATATTAAACTGTTGAAAATCATGGTACCTTCAAATTCAGCAAATGCTTATGCCAGTTTATTTGTCCCTAAGGCTTCTCATGTTTGTAAAGAGTGAATGAGCATCACTCTGAGTCTGGGCAGAATGGAGCAGCTGCACTCCATGCTTTCACTGCAGGGTCTTTGCTCCTTTCCACTGAGATGTGGTTAAATAACCTAGAGCACATTGCACTCACTGTAGCAAGAAATCAGGTTAAATAACCCAAAGCACATTGTACTCACTCCAGCAAGAAATCTAGAAAAAAATTATACCTTATTAAAAGTTGCTTTATGTAAACATCATGACCTACCAAATTATTTTACCAGATACCAGTGGCATATCATGAAAAAATGGAGAATATTCTTATGAAAAATAGTACCTTTTAATATCCTTAACACTTACTGTGACAGTCATGTTAGTATTTAATTTACCTATTAAAAAACAAAATTGAGTTAATTTTTGTTTTGATGACGATTTATTACTATTTATAACAAGGAAAATTTAAGCAGTAAAATAGGGGCTAGTTAAGATACCAGGAAGAGAAGCTGGGAGAAGTGTGTGAATTATGTCTAAAAAGCAGTGTGTTGGCGTTTCTAGCATGACTTTTGTGTTATTCTGCAAATAAGTGGCCCTCTTGGGCATGGAAGTATTTATTCAGGTTCTGAAGTTCTGTCTTTTCTCTATATGACTCTAATACAGTTTGAGTCAGGTCTGCTTAAAGCTGCGTTGAAGTGTGACTGATCTTACCATCCGTAACTGGAGATCCACTCAACTCAGACACTGGGCTCTGGAGAGTCAGAGTACACCAGTGGGTAGTGTGCTGGTGTGCTAGTGCAGAGGGCAGCATCACTGGCACAGCAGTGGGACAGTGGTTCACGGCTGAGCAAAGGCAGAACCTGTATCTGGAAAGGTTCTTAATGCTTTCCCTAGTAGGCTTTGCTTTACCTCAAGCTCTCTGACTTACCTTTTTTTATGCTATAACCAAGCAACCTCTGTGGTATTGAGTTCTTTGTCTTTTTGGTTACTGCTGAGGTGTGAGATTACTGGTTTAGGTGCGTCATCTCAGAATGTAAATGGAACTTCAACTGTGGATAAGTACAGTACCTATATGTGTGTGTAAAAATACAAAAGGGTTTTTAAATGCTTTGAAGGACAGCTCCTAATGATATGGCACAGACACACACAGGCTGCAGCATGGTCTGGTTTAGTTGATCATGAATCAACATGCTATATTTCTAGTGTAAAGTGTCCTTGTAGTTAGAGGGGGGAGGAAATATAAAGAATTTTTAAAAAAAAAAAAAAAGTCACTACCAAATTCTCTACAGTGTTCACGTAGAATTTCTGTTTCTTCTTGCCAGGCACTGTAAGGGTCTGTATTTTAAATACGGAGAGATGCTGACTAGGGGCTTGCACTGCAGGATTAGCTACAAGAACACTTTTGTGTGCTGAGGTGGTCTTTGCCGTGAGGACTTGCAGTTTAAAAGATCAAGGGAGATGTGGAGGAGAAAAGGAAGCATTTAAGTTCATTGTATGGTTCCTGTCTTTATCAGCTTTGAATTTGGTTTAGTGAGAGAGAGATTTTGTGTTGTTTGGGAAGGTCAACCTTCCTTTTCCAACCTTGATAATTGGACAGGCTTTGGATTTTGGATTTGGAGTTGTTGGGAACAACTGCTACTGGGTTCTCTGTACAGTGGAAGCAGAGGTGACAATGTGGACCCAGACTATAGAATAGTAAGGTTGGAAGGGACCTCAAGGATCATCTAGTTCCAACCCCCTGCCTTAGGCAGGCACACCTCCCACTAGTACAGGTCACTCAAGGCCTCATCCAACCTGGCCTTGAACACCTCCAGGGAGGGAGCAGCCACAATCTCCCTGGGCAACCTGTGCCAGTGCCTCACCACCCTTACTGTAAAGAGCTTCCTCCTAACATCCAGTCTAAATCTCCCTTCTGCCAGTTTAAACCCATTGTCCCTTGTCCTGTCATTGCAAGACCTTGTCAATAGTCCCTCCCCAGCCTTCTTGTAGGCAACCTTCAGATACGGAAAGGCTACTAAAAGGTCTCCTCAAAGCCTGATGTTAATATCCCGAACCACAAACCATCTGCCAGAATGATTGTAGAACATTTAGGGATTCAGTGGGGCAGAAGGCTAAAACAGACAACCAAGGAATGCTTTGGGAGCATAACTCTATCCTGAGATGTTAAGTATGGGCATGGCGACAATCTGAGAAAATTGTGAATGTTGCCAACAAAATCTGCTGAAGTGATAGGTGTAAAATGAAAGATTTAAAGAAGGTAATCATAATGGTTAACAGCAGTATGAAAAAACTTAAACATGTCCATAAATTTCAGTAACTGCTCAGCAATATACTGGATTCATCTAGGAGAGATTTAATTTGAAAAATGCTAAATAGAAGATACAAAGATGAAACACAGACATTTCTCCTGAAGATGGAGTCCTTTGGTGAGAAATTTACATTGTACTTCAGCTGAAGTGATATTAAATGCAAGTATGATGTGGTAGAAAGGGAATTATAAATTATAGAAAGAGTTTCTAAATTTATTGCATTAAGGAAAAAAGCTTTAGTTTGTATTCTCACTTCAGATAGCATTTGTATATAGATCTCTAAATGACCATGCATGCTGAACGAAATGAGATAAAAGATTTTGGTGTCATTATATAGACATTTAATAGAAAATAAAAATGACTGAAGCCTTGTCATGAGAAGTATAAACATATATACTTGTGTGCAGGTATCCAGAATATATGCATCATTGAAAGAGATGCATTTTATCTCGAATATAAACGCTTCAGATGAATTTTAAGTTACACGTGTTTAAAGTTAATCATATTCTGAGGAGGAACCTTTCACTGTAGATAGTTTTAGCAAGATGCATCAGTGCACTAAGATTTTTGAAATGGTGAATACCTTCTTTGTGTTGCTAATTGCAGTTGTGCAGTCTGCAAATGAGGGATATCCAACATCTTATTTGCAATTTCAATCATTTTATTCCTCTTGATAAACAGCCCTTATCTTCTTCTCACACGCCAGATAGATTTTACATTATTTTATTAAATGAGAATGTTCCATTGTACTGCAGCAGATTGTTAGCAGGCTTGAGCTTTATTAAAAAGAAATAGAAACATGGGATTTGGAAACTTTCTCCATGTTCAAGTGACTTAATTTTTGATGTACTGATGCAACTTGCAGTAATGATTAAATTAATGAAGGTTGTGTGGTCTGAAGTAGCAGTGCTAGTCATTGCCATGCTCTGTTCTTATCTAAACCCTGCTGCACTCTTATCTCAGAACACCAGCCTGCTTCAGATGGGTGTGGGAATGATCACAGCTCCAATTTGCGCTGCGGTTCTCCTCAGTTGGAGGCCTGAATTTTAGACAGATGGAGCAACAACTACCCCAGTTCAAATGTCTGTTTGGCAGGATGTTTGGGATGCAGAACATCTCGATTTCTTGTGTTATCCTCACAGTAAGATGGTGATTGATTATGAGCAATTGGCTTGATCTGGGTTGCTGCCTCTGGTGAAGGATGTATGTTCTGCTGCATGTATGAAGCTGCACAGCCCTATAGATTGGTGTGTTGCTTATGGAAATGCAGTTTTAGAAGTGCTTTAGGAGTTGACTTTGTCTTTTGAAGTTATGTGGGAGCTTACCTGTAAGATTTGGGGAAACACCTGAGTAAGCATTCCTGTAACAACTAGTGGCTTTGGAACACTGATGAGGACCTTTCTTTAAAGCAAGTTTGTGATTTCATCGTGTGTCTTGTGGTTGTAGGCCAAGGTATACCGCTATGTTCTTGTTTGGGGTAAAATTTCACTGTCCATTCTTACTGGTTTTATTTGTCTTCCTGATACTAAGGCAATATTTTTTTGGACAAGGTGCAAAAATAGACACAGGAATGCACACATTTAGCAGAGTGTAAACCAGGATGGCTGAAGTTGCAAGACAGGCACTACTGCAATCAGCAGAGGGAGAGTGATGGAAAGAAAATTTCCCTTTGTGTGGTCATCAAAAACTGCTCCTGAATACTCTAAGTCATGTGTTACCTCAGCAGAAACAGAATGCATTCTCTACATTTGATTATTGAAGGAAGGTGATAACAAAAATGGGTGTTAAGGGAGTTTGGAAAGAGGAAGTACTGCAGATGAGTGATTAACCTAGTAAGGGTTTCATCACCAATGTTTAATTCTCAAGGTATGTTACATTTTAGCCATTACACTTTATATTCTGAATGACCTTATGGTGCAGTTACATTTGTTCAACAAACCACTCAAAATACAAGGAGATTTCTAGAGAGTGAGAATAATTATTTCCACTAACAGAATGAAATATTTTAGCTGACAAGTTTAGTGGCATGGCTCTGTGAATCCTCCTGCGTTTTCGCAACATGCCACATAAATTTTGTTCGACTTCATGCAAATCTGGATGGAGAGGAGGAGCCCTTAATCTCTCTGTATACTTACATTCATTCTATATACCTGCATAAATACTCCCAAACAAGTGGTGATGTCTTAGTAAAGCATATGGAATTTCATATTGATTTGTGAGCTCCATAAACATTAATGGTGCTGCTTTAGCTTTCAGTCAATTGGGAAAGACTTAGTGATGGGAAACCGCAGGCAGATTCTCCTCTTGCTGGTCCCAGTAGTGCCTGCCTTGTAACTTTAGCCTTTCTGGTTTCCACTGTCCTCAGATTCATTTCTCCCATTTGGGAAGCCACACAAACATTCATGGTACAACTCAGAAACGAGTTCTCTCTCACTACATCTGTTACACACTACTTATTTCTAAGCACAACTCTGTAAAAGGGAAAACAAGCCACACACAACCTGTACATAATCTGTGCAGCTACAGTGCTATAAAATGCTTCATCAGGAGGACTGAGAACATTGCTCTTCTCTGGTTTTCATTGTGAAATGAGTTGTGCTGCTTTTGACAGCCTACACATGCAAATTTTTCTCTCTGCACTCTGCTGAAAATTATTCTGCATTCCTTATGTTTTATGTGAACCTGTTGGTACCTCAGTGATACTTTACACTGCTGTGTAGGGGACAGCCTCAGGACAGCTCAATATTCTGAATCAAGTTCTATTATAACCAGGTCACATGCTTCTAAAGAGATTTTCATTGTCAGATACTTTAAAAAAAATGTTTTGGGATAAGTCACTGCTGAAGCACTTGGGTTTTTTTGGTTCTAACGGTATGATTCACAGCACAGTTGCTGTGTTGTCACAGGCAGTACCTAAAGGATGAAATTAAGCAAGCAGAATCCTAGCTGGAATGTAGATGGTGATCAGAATAACTGACCTTGAACTTACTTGTGAGAAACCATGAGATCTCTAATGGTACATTGTGTCTTCCTCGCTTAGTGTCTAATTAGTTTTTTTAAACCCCCAGCACCCTTCATATGCAGCAATATTATTCTCTCACAAGTTCAGGATATGTGCTAGCAACTGAAACATCATCTGCTACTCTAAACACATAGAGGACTACTTTCATCCCCAGGAGCTGGAGGAAGCAGTGAGGTGGTTTGTTGTGGATTGGAGGGAGAGTTGAGACAACGAGAATAGAAAACAAACTTAAGTCATGCAGCACTGAACATGGACCAGTGCAGGGGCTGTAGTTACTGAGGTCTAGGTTATAGTGTGGTTATTGATGGACTGAGTATAGGGTTCTGCACAACAGTCTGGCTTCAGAGGTTGGAAATGATGCTGTCAGCAGAGGTCATGGATGATGATATTATCTGTTATCCTTGAATCTAGTCTGACTTCTTCCCAGGTGACCTTAATGCTAAACATGCACTCAGTGAACTTAGGCTTTCTAAAGCTAGAGCCAGGCTTTTTATATTGTTGTGGTAACTGCTAGAAGAGTGCTTTATATTGCCTTAAACTGAAGTATCTATGTGCAGGACGCTGCTAAAATAAAGCAGTTTACACTGTGAAATCCAGGCTGAATGTCTGAGTACAGAATGAAGTCTATCTGCTGAGATGCTTCTTTGCTAGGCTTTGAGCTGGTGGAGAGGAAGGGTGGCATACAGAGATGAGAGGGACATACTGGCTGTGGGGTTTCTGTTTAATTGTCCCTCTCTCTTTTTTTTCTTCCTTTAATCACTTTTGTTCATTTTGATACTTTGTTTTCCCTTGAACAGTCTCCTATGGGAACCTTTATCAGCTGAGTGAACTGCTACACATTTTGTTAATGCATAAATGAGCAGGCTGAGAGCATCTTATTGATCAGGATGCCTTGTTATCTGTGGAACCCTTGCTGTGATGCCCTGGGGGTTAGGAGGACTTCCTACCGTAGGTATATGCACTGTTATTTCCCTTCCTTTTTTTTCGTATTGTATGTGCACAAATAAATGTGGCATGATAATTTACCATTTTCATACTAGAATCACTCTTCTCCCTTCTTCCCAGTACAATAGTATATTTCAGGTTCTCAGTGTCACATTTGAGGTTATGTTAAGGCTTGTGGTTTTGTTTTGTGCTCTTAGTCTTTGGCCAAGCAAGACTGGTGCTAGTAATGATTGGATTAGCACATCAACAGGGAGAACACTGCCCTGTCTTTAATGTGCTGAGAGTTTAGAGGCACAGTCCAGAGTCTTCAGCAGGCAGCTGGACATCTGTTGCTTACTGGTAAATGTAATGAAATGATTTTAAATTAATAATCGATATTAATTATGATGTCCAGGCAGAGACTGTTAGTAACTATGAAAACTGTTTATTAACGTTAAATCTCGCCAGAAACCTTATTTACAAGGTTCAAAAATGCACGGTTTGGAAATTTATACATACAGGGAACAGGCAAAACTGGAACACTTTAAAGGTACCCAGCATAAGGAAACATTTTTACTGGCAGAGAAGGTTTGTGTGGTCACTTACACCGCTTGCAGTTAGTTATCCTGCTTAGCCACTGGATGGACACAGGAAGCTCCTTTCTGCTTA
>VWZE01008857.1:129014-173027 GCA_013396675.1 Eubucco bourcierii
GGTGTCATGCTGGCTGTGCAGGCCGAACGCGTGGAGGCATCAGAGCCTGATCCTGCTCACTGGGGTCCCACCCAGCTCAGGATCAATGAGGCAGTAAGCAGGCAGGGATACAATAGCAGAGATCCCAACAGCAGACAGCACCTTCGTGCTACCTGCTCATCTCTATATATCCATTTCAGCCTGAGACTAATGGGCCTTTGGACATAGATTGGCCAATCAGGATGGCAGTTTGCCCAGTTTGACCATATTAGGTGAAGCTGGAGCTTTTATCCCCTTTCCTGTAGCCACCACCCCTAGCACAGAGGGAAAGGGAGCATGCCTGGGCAAGCTGGGGCATGTACAAGCCCACTTGGCCTATTTAGGCCTACCACAACAGTGAAGATGATTGAAAATTCTCTTCTAGTATCAGGAATCTTCACTGATAAAACTTCAGGCATTAAAATTTTGGGCATTAAACCCCTCCATCCTCCTTTGCCACTGTCTACTTTTCGTGACAGTCATCTGCTGTGGACTGCTGATACCTGTATGGAATAATCTCAATGGGGTCTTTGGAACTGATGAAACATGCTTCATTTCTCTGTAAAGACAACTTGATGTAAAACAGAGTGCAGAAGCAGACCCAAGTCTTAACAATCCCTCTGTTAGAATATGGAAATTGTTGCAATGGCGGGAGGCTGAGTGTTCTATGTGCAACACTATTTACTTTTGCAGAGTGCTGTAAGCCATGTGAAAATCACAGTAATTGTTTGATATTTTCAAGTTTTTCTGTTTTGCAAGAGCTAGGGGTTGAAATGTTAAAAATGTCACCACGTGACTCCAGGAGTCAGTGTTTGGTTCTCTTTTAATTTGCTTGATTTGCCTTACTCTGAGTTTAGTGATGTTAGATATGTATTCAAAGTCTTGACTTTTCCTATTTAATTAAGCTAAATTAAAATCCTCTTTTATGTCATAGATAGTGATGGTAGCAATGCCTATAAGAATTCATTGTTTTGGTTGCTCTTAGTGACTTTTTAACAAAGTAGAGAAGTTACTGTGTAAGAAATAGATTCGCAATACAAATGGAGAAAGCTAAAACCTTAGCCATATATCCAGCTTCCCAAAAGTCAACTCAAAAACTTTCAGCTCCACAATATTGTAATTAGAAAATCAGCTTTCTTTCCAAATCACTGCTTTATGTGAATTGTGGAGTGATCCCCTAGTGGGAGGTCAGTACTTGTTCTGAGTATACACTACAAAATACATGGAACAGGACACTGCAACGCATGCTTCTGTTTACAACTCTGGTTTGAGCTCCAAATATTGCAAATAAGAGCTTCCAGGTGTATAACATACATGGTTTGGTGGGGTTTTAGTTTGTTGGGGGGGGGTTGTTGTTTTGTTTGTTCTTGTTGTTGGGTTGTTTGGTTTGGTTGGTTTGGTTTGGTTTTGTCTTTTCAGCCTCTTTTCCTGTCTTACTGCAAAAAAAAGCATGACGACAATTCACAGTGCCAGAACATAGTAAAAGTGTTGGCACAATATC
This sequence comes from Eubucco bourcierii, assembly GCA_013396675.1. Classification (NCBI taxonomy): domain Eukaryota; kingdom Metazoa; phylum Chordata; class Aves; order Piciformes; family Ramphastidae; genus Eubucco; species Eubucco bourcierii. Next base: position 130,534 of record VWZE01008857.1, read on the forward strand.
TCAGTTTATGACATTCATGTAAAATCTCATGCCATGTACACATTGGCTTTCTAGGAGCTGTCAGAAAAAGGTATCCAAGTGTAATAATGGTATACATTTCACAAGTAGACATTAATTTGTTTTGATTTTAAGTTCACTTAGAGGTGAATTTTTCAGTAGGTCTCCTGGTGAATGGCCTTTTCAGTTTGTATCGTTCGTCAGTTTACGTGTCACTAAAACATGTCTGCCCTTGACTGAGTTGTACAAATAGAAAATAGTAAGCTCTGAAGGTATGCCTTGTGAACCAGAATTAGTTAGCAAAATATACACTCTGAAATAATATGCTTTGCTATTAAGTCAAGGTACAAAGTGAAAGGTTACTAGAGTATATCCATAAGTTATATTTAAAGAGCATGCTTACCTAAGATTGTAGTTAGGGAGTATAAAAACTTAGAGCACAGTCCTTTCCTCAAAAACCTGCAACATGAATGGACAAGGAAAGTGGGAGGAACTGGGAGAAAAAGAGCTCAAATAGCTTTCCTCTGGCCACTGATTGCAGTGCTCTGGAAAACTGTCCTTGGGCTCTGTGTGAACAGTTTCACCAGGCAATGCACACGAGAGTTACAGAAGTCTATAACACACTGGGGATCAGATTTATCCCTGTGGGGTCCAAATTCTTGAATGTTGTTCATAAAAAATGTCTAATAACTGATCATTCTTCAGATGACCCACACAGTGGTTCTCATGCTTTGTTTTATGAGTTACCTTGTAAGTCTTTGCTACAAATCCATCAGGTTTAGATTGGTTCTTTTTATAGGTTCCTATGTAGCAGGTTCTGCAGGATGTGTGTGTGAAACTTCAGTAGCTTCACATCAGGGCGATTCTTCTTTTTAAGGGACACAAACCAGCTAGCTTTAGAACTGGAAATTAGATCCAGACTGATGCCTAGTCCAGAGCTTTACCAATTAGACTACTATCTCAAAAAATATTTTTCAATTAATTCTGTAATCTGCTTGATTTTAAGGTTTCATTTCCTGTGCAGTTATGTTTCTACAAAATTTGCCCTGGATACTTATGTGGTTGAGTTCTGTTAGCTGCAGCTGTCTGAGTGATACTGATGAACTTGCTTTAGCCGCTGATGTTTCCATGTGTGGGCTTCTGGAGATAGCCTAGGGGTGTTTGTGGCTGAAATGAAACCATTTATGTGATAAGATCAGTTTTCAGTATTTCATGTTTTCCTCTACCCTGGGTATCACAAAAAGTGTAAAAGCCTGTGATGAGAGAAGTGGACAACAGAGGAGAGGATATAATCCTCAATGGAGGGGTTACAAGATGGTAGGCAAAGTTACAGGTCAAGATGCAATAAAACCCTATTTTATATAACGAATTCAGTGATATGCACTGCTGCTGACTTTCCATACAAGGTAAATGGTAAACACAAATCCTGATTATGCTTCATATCTCTATTTACAAGCACACAGTTTGTGAAACAGAACATGTATTTATTTCATGTTAACTATACATTGACACATTTAGTGTCTGAGAGTAATTTTGTGCTAAGTAGCTTATCCCATTCTGAAAACAGAGCACAGTATCTTGTGTACTAGTATCTCAACACTTGAAACTATTGGTTTTGACTGTTAGCTTTAACAATATGGCATTGGCACTGAAAGCTGAACCATGGCAACCCATAGCTTTGTGTGAATTTGCCTGATTTGATAAGAAGCAGCCCATGGTCCTGGAATCTGCCCTCTGCTCATGGGCAGCATGAGTGTCCAGTGCTTTGTAGTAATGGAGGAGTACCTCCCAAGGCTGAGTCTGGTCCATACTGTCTTCCCAGCTGGTCAGTCCTGAATGATTCTTCAACCCACAAATTTAAAGGTAAGCTTCTGAAGGAGCTGCAGCCACTGCTCTCCATGTGGGATACTCAGACCCGGTGACTGCTGTATGGAATGACACTTGGGATAGCTATGTGTGCTTATTTTCTTGTAGGGTTGGCTGTGCATCATGCGACAGTACTATGAAGGACACATAAAGAAACCACAAGATTTATATTCTTAACTTTTTAATGAGGTAATGGTAAAAACCCAAGGTCCCAAGTATTTTGTGTTCAGAAATCTAACTGCAGGTTAATAGTGACAGTACCGTGTAAAATATCTCTTTGGGATTTCCTTCCAGTTCACCTTTTTCTCTAGCCTGACAGTGATAATGCTTGTAAAGCACTTAGTAATAATAGTCTTCCAAACCTCTAGTTAATAACATCAGTGAGAGAAACCATTTGTCAGAACACAAAATGCTGTAGTGTTTCAGGTTTGCAAACACCTCTTGATTTCACCACAGAAGGATGTTTGGAAAGGATAACTTCCAGTGTGATATTCTGTGAAGAGCCTGTGTTCTCAGGGGCATGTTGCTGACAAAGAAAAGCTGGAAGCTGCTTTTGCCTGAATTTGAACCACCCACTGGAAACAGAGAACACCATTTGAGCAAGACAGGACAAGTGCACTTGGGCTCTTCTCCAGCCCATAGTTATTAATGCTTTTTCAGAGGGTCTCCTGGCTGATTTATGGAGGCATATTTCGAAAATGAGCAGGAGAAAGTTTTGATGTTAAAGCAAACATTGGTTGCATGTACTTAACAATACTCTGTTTTCCAACAACCCTTTCTGCCCTTTTCAGCTGAAGTCTTTGCATTCTCTGTCAGAATTAACAGCAAAGAAAGAAAAAAAAAAGTATATGCCAACAGCTGGCCTAAGCTAACTTGTACATGTCTCTTCTTTGGAAAAGAAAGACTTGATAAATAAAATGTGAACAGTATATACTTCCTTCAGAATAGTAGATATAAATCCATTACACATTATCTTCCCAAACACCATACAAGCCATAGATTGTATCTGGACTTCCGTGCTGTGCATTATGTACACAGTACAACTCTGGTTGAAGAGTAAATGAGAAAACATACAGCTGATATTTAAAATGCTTCATAAAGCTATTGGGCATTCCAATCAAAATGACAGTGCAACATGGAATGGGACAACTTCCCATAACGAACAGTTTAAAATGCTGATGATAAGGGTTCATCTGTCACTGATACTGCCTATCAAACAATTGGTTACAAACTCAAGCACTTGTTTAGCAGCATATGCTGTGCTGGTAACACAGCTGAGGAAAGCTTGCGAACTTCTGGTTTTACTCTTGAAGGCTTCCTTCTTAGGCCTTGTAAACCTTGCATGGTTTCTATGCTTTTCTCTTCTTATTCATCCATAAGCATTTAAAGCCTTTTACGCAGATGCACGCCTCTAAACAAAGCAAGCCTGCTTCTACCCTGGAAATCTATATATGGATCCTCCCTGTGTCACACTGATCTTGCAGCCAAATCACTAGGTCATCTGATTTAGACACCTCAGAGACTTCTCTGTCAGTCACAACCAGTAAGTGGGTGCCTTACATGGTGAGGTACTTTTTGTTTTAAATGATAGTATAAGAGAGCTACAGACCTCTGATAGACTTATTGATGTGAAGAGACATTTGTGAAGTATTCCTAAATTCCAAGTCCTCTATAGATATGCCTTAATAAAGGTGTCCTCAGCTTAAATTATTAGCTTGTAATGAATAATAATATACTCAATATCTAAAGATACTGCACCATTCAACATAGTCACATTTAGCAGATTTTTTGAGCCTGTGTTGAATTTCTTGTGGTGTTTGGGAATTCAAATTTGCTTTTTGAACATCTAATTAATTGAGAATTTCAGTGCTGAATAGAATGGTGGCTCAGTATCTTTAAGAAAATGGTCTAAAGCTTTAAACATCTTAATTTCATACTATGAACCATAACCAGAGAATATGATATACAGGCACAGAGAGAAAGGGCTGGGAGTTTTTACTGCAGGAAATAAATGCTTCATTTCTATGACCAGTCCATAACTAAAAATCAAGAATTAATTTCTTTTTTTTTTTTTGCAAACAGAAAACTGACTCTCCCTACACATTGTGCAGTTGTGGATCCTTTTGAGATTGTAAGTTCTCAGTTCCTATTTTGATAATTCACAATTCAGAGCCAGTTCCATGCTACACTTGAAGTGAGCGTAAAAGTCTATATATTATCTTCTTCAAAAAATTATGATTTTTAAATTTTTTTTTTTTAATCTGTGGGGGTGTCCATGTGAGTGAAGTTCTCTGTGTGTTTGTGTTGACAGTGCAGAATCTTGAACAAGTAGATGAGCCCATGTAGAATATTCATAACCATAGGTAGACGTACACATGTACATAGATTTATATGAAGGGGAGAAAGAAACTTTCTATGCTATAGCAAATTGACATGGAAAGGAGTACGTTTAAACTAACTGAATTCACACCATTACTTTACTACATATAAATGTGAACATGCCTTAAGTACTACCTTAGTAGTGGGGAGGTGCAGAAGCGAGTTAGCAATCTGTCAGGGAGAAGTACACCTTCAATCTTTTTCACGTTAGTTCTGCCACCTTTCCTTTGCTGTTCTTGTCAGGGCTCTTGCATTCGATTTCCAGGACTTATTCACAGCCATTCTAAAGGACATGAATAGGTTGTTTTATGTTATGGTTGCATTACAAAAATAAGCAAGATGGCAAACAAGATCTGGATAAAGATCTGCAGCAGTAAAAGAAAAGTTATGGAGAGTAATTTAAAAAACCAACTAAAGTGCTCTTCTGAAATGCAATGTGAGAGTGTCGTTAAGCATGCACAGCCAGGACCTTATTGGCTGTTCTTGTCTCTACTTGAATTGAAGCAGAGACAACTTGGCCAGTGGTGGCTGCATTCCTGCGATGCTGGAAACATGTTTAGTTCTCCATACTGGTCAGTAAAAATCAGGATCTTACAGTCTTTATAGTTACAAGCATCAGCTTTGTGGTTGTGACTATAAAGTCCTGTAACAGAAATAGGCCTCTTGAACCTAGTTCAGTAAAACAGCTGAGTATTATGACCTGCATTTATTATCACAATAGACTTATGTATACTACAGTATTGTGGCAGGATGCAACTCTGTAGGTTTTGTTTATCTAATATTAGATACTAGTGTAATTTCCTTTGAAGAAAAGAAATCAGTGTCATTTACTATGTTTGGAAGTGAAATTTGTTAACAGCTGTCTGTCGGAGCTGCTTAACTAAGTCACCATCATGCAGATCTTATTCCTTAAACCTGGTTCCTTATTCTGTGGGTTTGATGCAGGAAGCTCCTCTGGGAAGGGTCAGCTTCCCGTGGGGTGGGGAGAAGCTCGAGCTAACAGCCAGTCAGGAGGCCGTGCTGGTAGGAGCCGGTGGAGGGAGGCAGAGGCCCCGGACAGGCAGTAGCGGCAGGGGCTGGAACTGCTTGGAAAAGAGGCGGCCCGCGGCAGCAGTAAGACTATGGTCCTCTGTGTTATAAATGTGAAATGTGCCTGTTGGGAGGGGTAGCTTTGGTTAAATCTGGTGCAGATGAGCCTTCTCAGCAGGTCTGGAAAGGTTCACTCATCCTGGACACAAGCCCTAGCTTAAAATGGTTTGGAGCGGATTAGCTTTTTGTGGGAGCTGACGTTTTGTGGTGGGGAATGATACTCTCTGCTCCCCTCATGAGAACAGAGTCTGTAAGAAGGTGTGTGTAAACATCATGAAAAGTTATATGCCAGCATTTGTAACTGTGGTGTGTGATGGTTTATCTTTGTGAGTGGATAGCAGACCAGTTGCCTTATCCTGAGGGAGACGCCTTTCCTTCAGGGGCAGCACCGTGAGGCCTCTGAGGCCTTGCCTCCCCTCTGGAACCTGGGAGTCCTTTCCCTCAGTGGCTGTGGGGCCCCACATGAGAGGCTACATCCATCTCGCTGCTGGTCATTGCTTTTCAAGACACAGCAGAAAAACAGGTTTTCAGGTCTGCCTTGATGGCAAAGCTTGCTGAGAAAACTTTAAAGCAGGTTTGTCTAACGTAGTTATGGATTTATGTCAAGGAGGAACTGTATAAGAGCCAAAATTACTTCAGATTTAGCAGCTCAGTGATCAGTAGAAAGTTATAGGGTCTTGTTATTTTAGTTACGTGCTCCAGGTTTTCAGACCTTTGTCTTAATATTTGACTAAATTAGTTTGAACCTTCTGATCAACTTTGCTATTTCAAGGCAGTGACTTTACTGCTGCCAGTCATTGGGGTTGAAAACGAGAACTGTCTGTGTGCCAGGAGTTAGGGCGCATTGTGTAACTCATATTTTTGCTGGAGAGGTAAGAAGTTGATGTGGGCTTGCCTCTCCTGGCTCTTGACTTAGCAGCATGCTACCCCACATAGCAGTACTTCTCTGGAGAAAACATGAGATTAAAACTCTTCTCTCTACCTGCATTGTTGACTGAAGCCTCGGAAAGGTGGACTGACAGTAAAACTAGCAGGGCAGAATAGTGCTTGTCAAGAAGCAGAGGATGGGTTTAAACTGGCAGAGGGGAGATTTAGACTAGAAGTTAGGATAAAGTTCTTTACAGTGAGGGTGGTGAGGGTGATGAGGCACTGGAAGAGGTTGCTCAGGGAGGTTGTGGCTGCTCCCTCTCTGGAGGTGTTCAAGGCCAGATTGGACGAGGCCTTGAGTAACCTGTACTAGTGCGAGGTGTCCCTGCCTATGGCAGAGGGTTTGAACTAGATGATCCTTGAGGTCCCTTCCAACCTTACCATTCTATGATTCTATGAATAGCTTGGTTATTTTGGGGATGTGAGTAGGTTATTTTGGGGATGTTATCTATACTTTCAAATCTGTAGCTTTTCCTACTTGGAAAAATTCAGGATATGAAAGATGTTTTCAGAGGAGAGAAAGTTGTTCCTTTCAAGATATGTGTTAATTTAGTCAAAACCAGTTTGAGAGGAAGGCATAATGGCTTTTGTAGCTCTAACAGCGTGCTGCAGTTGTATGTCGCTCCCCATAATACTTGGATTCATAAAATTACAACATCCTTTATATAACCCTTATGTTTACTAAATGAATTTTCTGGTTTATGGAATTGAACATCATAAGAGGCTCTTTTGTGTAATACATTTTCCAGATATAGTGAGACTACTGTATGATCTCTCTGTCCTTTGCCTTCCTTCCAACTCCTAATGAGAAGACATCAAGCACATTTTTCCACCTTTTTTGGTTCTTTTTTCCTACTAGTTAATTACCCTCAGTGTTGAGGGAGAGTTTGAATTTGTCAGGCATAACTTCCTCCTACAGTTTCTTGTTATGCCACCTTTGACCAAATTAAAGAGTTCTTCAGTACTAGATATTTTTGTCCCCCAAGCTGATCTGTCTCCTATATTTTTAAAATTACTTTTCTCTCCAGACTTTAAGCCAGTCTTTGACTGACATTTTCTTACTGACATCTTTTCACATATTTGAAAAAGCTGTTTTGAAAATGCAGGCATAAGAACTGAACACAATATATTGATAGCTGTTGCAGCTCTGCTGTATATGAGCCAAAAAATATACATGCTGGTTATTTTCCAATGCTGTTTTATATACTTGTGGTTATACCCAGTTATCTAGCAGTATTTAGGGGTGATAACATTCACTGCCGTTCGCTGTTAGGACTGTATTACTTTCAGAATCAACGTAGAGCTTACTAGTGGATGGATTCTCTTCTAAGTATGTCCTGCGCTGTTAAATATGTATCAGTGGCAAAAATACAATTAAGGACTAAAATGCTTTGTTTTTTTCCAAATTAATGTCTTTAATTGGTCCTATCACACTAAACATGTTGAAGTGCACTGAAAAACTAAACAGAATTTTATTCACTTCTTGCTCATGTGTCTTCTGCTAACATTTCTTTCACTAGGTTAAGATGGAATAAAACACATTGATTAGCATTAGTTGGCCATTGCAGCTCTCACAATCCAATATGATTCCTCACTGAAAATTAATTATTTAATTAATATCACTATTTGTAATTCATTTAACATTGAGTTAGTGTAGTCAGAATGCTAATTGGCATGCAGGTATTTTACCAAACATGAGATTACAGGTTTACCATTTTCATAAAAAATTAACAGGTGTACATCTAGTTACTGTTTGTAATATGAATGAAATAGTTATTAAATATTTTATCTTAAATGTGTAAATAAGTGGACATAGTGAAACAGTAAATAACAATCTTACGGTCCTGTTAGGATTTAAGGTGATTCTGATTTCTTTGTCAAGAAAAGATACTCCTGAGTGTGATCTAACTGGAATTCTTGCAAAACTTAAAGTGAGCTGAAGCTGTCATTGTTAAAGATCAACATGATTCCTTCATTAATTATTTTTTTCTTCATTCAGCAGATAAGATGTCTAAGGTTGAGTTTTGTTTTTAAGGATTAGTCAAGATAATTCAATTAAATATACTTTCTTAGGTGAGTGACTAATAATAATAATGATAAAACCCCTGCAGTCATGAACATTATATATCCTTGTGGGGAGCACTTACTGCAGGTTTTGTGCCTCATCAGGTGCCAGTCATTTGGATTTAGAATACCTTTTGAGCTCTACCCTAAGCAGCTGTTTAGTGCCACCTTTGAAATGAAAACAAAATTATCAGAGTCAAACGGGAATGCATTATCCACTGTATCAGACAGGTTTTCAGGCCTGATTATCCACAGTGGACAGACAATCTGGAATTCAGATATCCAATAACATTTTAATAATTAAAATTACATGTGTAAAAACTGCAATCAATGGAAAGATCAGTCATCTGAATTGTCACTAAACGGTATTTATTCCCTTCACCCTGACTATGTACTTGATATATCCCAACAGGTGTACACCCTGCACATTGCAAACAGAACAAGCTAAATTTGCAACACTTGACTTCCAGTTTTCACCACAAGAACAGGTTTCTTTGTCCCACTTTCTCTTTGTTGTCCTGAGAACAAGACATTTATATCCCTAGTGCAATCAATAGAAAAAATATCAACTTTTAATGCACTTAAAAGAATAATACACTTCAATATTTTTAATATTCAGTGGTTTAATTAGTTGGCCTTTTGCCTTTTCTTCATAGATTGTTGAGGCAATAAGCAAAGGAGTGGGGCAATAATTGGTGACTCAGACTTTGGAACACTGAAAATGTCACAGATATATTTTATAGTGGGTTTTTTTTTGTTTGTGTAGCACGTAGAAATGCATATGGATAGTGGTACCTTTTGAGGCGATCTTAATCGGTTATGAATTAATATTTGTATGAACGTTCTTATAACATTTAAACATTTGGGAAAATTCCCTAAGATTCTTTGGATTTTTACTTGACAGGAAATTGTTGCACAAAGGATGTTTATTAACACAGAATTAAGCAGTTTAAACAATCAGAACTTGGGAATAGGAACATGAAAACAGGAAAAATTTTAACTGTGCTTATAGAGGCTTAGTATCAACTCCAGCACGTGTACTCACGACGCCTTGGTCCCTGAGTAAGTTTCCCATACAATAACGCTTCCAAAACTCTCGATAATGATCCTGCGGTAAAATACAAAATGTTCCAGGTAGAGGGGAAGAGAGAGCTGAGTTGCAGATGAGCCAGCCAGTGTAAGCCACAAACACGTGGCCACAGCGATTCCCAGTTAACGAGCCGCTAAGGGGTACTGCTCCCTGGGAGGTCAAGGCGATGCAGTCGTCAGGAAAAGCTTGCAGGAAAGCCTATGTAGAAAAGGCGCGGCTTCTAAATCAGCCCCCATTAAATAGACCATTTTGAAAATTAAACTGTCCAGTAGGCGTTACCTTCATTGTTCTGCCCAGTGAATTCAAAGCTTCATGGTCACACGAGGCATGCCGGCACGTTGAGGGGCTGCACCAGACACCTGTCGCATGGTGCTAAGCTCATGGCCTCAAGGCTTTGTTTTGCTCATCTGCTACAACTCCCGGACCCGCAACAGGAGGAGGAGAACAAGGGTTTAAACCAGCCTGGCAGGATTTATGCCCTACCAGGACACCTTTGAGCACTTGCTGTAGTCTCTGTGTGCTCTGGGTCGAAGCACAAGCCAATACATTTGTTTGAACACAAACTTGCTCTTGATACAAATGGTTTGGATAGAGGCCTAACTAGGTGCTTGTATTAGACAAGATCAGGAGAAGAGCAGGTGTCCCAGCAGTCTCTTAAGGAACGCTGTCTGTGGTGTGTTCTTGTCCAGTCCACCACACATCCTGATGTGGCTTGCTGAGACAGCACATTGATGGCATTTGACAGACAAATAGTTCTCTGGGAAGAAGACAGGACTCTGAAAGTCATGTATAGCAGAATATTTAGCATGGTATTCCTGTTCCGTGGGATAGAAATTGAATATGGGATACAGAAGATGTTCAGCTTTTGACTTCCTGGTTGGGTGTTGCTGGTGCCTGGCTCTGTGGTTTAGACAGAAATACCTTCTATATGCCTAGTTTGTAGCAACACAGCTGTTGAGGGTGCTTTGAGAGTGTGTCTTTCCCTTTAAAGTCACTGAATCTGCTAATGTCTTGAAGGTGCTATTAACCCTTTTTTCACTGAGCTCATGTCACCTCTCAGTGAAGTGATGAGGTAGTACCTAGGGAGAAAACCATTGCTATTTTGTGTGTGTGTGTGTGTAGTGAGGTAGCTTTAAATAGCAAAGATGAATAGGCTGAGCTATACTGACTACCGCAAAAACAAAACAACAAAACCAAGCATATAACTTGGCCAAAAAGACAATGAAAAAGAGAACTCTAGAATTTGTTGGCTGATAAAAGTGATGTATTTAGTTCACTCAGCTTAAAACAAGCTGTAAGTCAAAGCAACCAGATTTTTTAATATTTTAATGGGTACAGCTGCAAGAAGCCAGATGGAAGCACACAGCTGCAGTAACCAGGACAACACTAAGGTTTTAACAAAATTGAGTATGGATAAGGAAGCAAAAACCTGCCTTGCTGCATTATCTTCAAATTTGAACAGCTTAGAGACTGGCAGAAAGTTCCTTTGTAATTGTTTGATTTGCATGAAACACTTGACCTTTTCTGTTGAGTTACAAAGTATCACCACAAGGGGTTTTATTTTTACTTTTGGTAAAAAGCATTTGATTCACTTCATAGGTTTCTAATTTTTTAGAAGCATGACAGCATGGGATCTTTCATTTAAAGTCAGGAATGTCACAGTCCAAATAGCTGGACCAAAATAAGAACTCATAATTTTTACTGCAGCTTTTTTTGACTTAAATATTCTGACTGCTCTTATGCCTCTCAGCATTATGAACAACAAATCAGTCCTTAATGAGGTTTAAATTTGTTTTACATTAACAATGTAGTTTCTGATTTTAATTGGACTGTTTCTCTGTATTTATGTATGGCATGCTCTGCTGAACGCCACCAACTACAAAATATATGAAATCTTATAGCTCATGTATTTCATAGGAAATGGAATGACACTCTTGGTGAACAATGGGCAAAATAGAGGATTTTTTTTTTCCACAAGGGCTCAGATTGAGTTTTGCATCCGTAGCAGACTGACAGGAAAAGGCTAACAAGACACAGAAAACCCAAAAGCCAAACAATGCTTAATCTTGCAAATGATCCCATTCCCATTGATGCTGACTATTTGCCTGCAGCAAGTTACAGGTACTTCTTTTTCCTTCTTGCTAGATGTCAGTCTCATCCAAAGAAAGATGGAAGTTAACTTTCCTCTGAGCTTTCTGTTCACAGTTACCTTCCTTTCGGTTTTCTTATCTCTCCAGACTGTCAGATTGAACTACAGAATAGTAACCATAGTTTTATGCAAACAAACCCCCCTGTGGTTTCTCCCAGTCTTACAGCACTGCCTGCCATTAAAGCTTTTACTATACTGAAGACCAGTGATTTTAATATTACTGCAGTCCTCCATTTTTTCTAGGTATACGCTTCATGGAATAAAAGGAATACTACGTAAATGATCATAAAGTTGCCTCGTGGTAAAGGTAGCCTACTTGTTATCTAAATTGCTCCAGGTAAGCTGTCTTGCTAATCCAGTCTGCAGCAGCCTGTGAAATACTGTATCAAGCATGTAAATGCTTTAGCAAACTCAGAATGGATAAAGCAGGTTCTGTCACAATCATAGGCCTCGGAAAGTCATGCAAGATTTTTCTTTTTTTTTCTTCTAATCAGTAGTCTACACGCAGAGTATCTGTAGAGAGACGCACAAACCAAGCACCTCCTGTACAAGGAGACTCACTTTCTTGTTTGTGTTAGGTACAAATGGTACTGTCCTTGTGACATGTTCATAGCCCCATGTCTGACCCTCTGTCATGCTGTCATGGAAGAAGTTGGACAGCATGGCAGGACTTGCAGTGCTGAGCTCTGTAAGGTCTCACACATCCTTAATCATCCCATGAGCAGCAGCCCTAAGTAAAACTAAAGACTGAGACAGCTCTTGGTTGTGTGAGGCACATTCTGAATTCTTGCAAACACCTTTTGTGTCTGAGCTGCAGTATTTCCCTGAGGGCGAGTGCAACAAATATCCACCTTGCTTTGGCAGAAGCCCACTGAGAGTTAGGGAATGGCTGATGTTGACAATATGCTGTAGTGCTGTTCAAGAGCTGGTAAGGACTCAGGCTGTATTCATGATCTGCACTTACTTGAGTGACTTGTTAAGGTGTTTTTCAGGCTGGTTTTGCATGCAGTTTGTTTGAATCTACAGATTCCTTTTGAAAACTAGCACAAATAATCAAGGAATACAGAGTGACTCTGTCTCCCTTAATCAGTTCACTGCTCCAGACCTCATTCCAGTCCCTTGCACTGGAGACTGTTGGTTGCTCAAGTGAGAAAGTTTTAGTGTCCACTAGGGTTGGAGAGTCAGGAGTACTTTTTTTTTTTCCAGAAAAACCTGTTTTACTCCAAGTGGAACAGTTTCTAGTATGATTCTAGTATGATTGTCTTCAATTCATATTAACCTCATACTCAAGATGATGTGGCCCTTAGGAAATGTAAGAAGTGTCTGTGACTGCCAAATTTTAGTAGAGTGACCTAACTCATATTTTGTTTATAAAAAAAGGGTTGAGATACCTGGTTCTATAGCCATGTGTTTTTTGTTTACTTGTATTTTACTAAAACAATGAATGATCGACTGCTGCAACATTTACATGAGGTCTGCTGCTCTAATTTGTGCTGGAGGTTCACAGTGTTTCTAAGAACTTGCATGAAGATACACTTGTCCTGTGGGGTCCAATTAAGTCTGAGTGGTTCTAAAGTGACACAGAAGTACAATTTGCCATTTGGGGTATAAAATACTTTGCTAGAAGACTTTTTCTGGACTTTATATGTGATTTTAAGAATACCACCCTAAAAGGAACACATAACTCTCTGCCTTTAGGTTCCTTTTAGACTGTCAAGTTCTTCTGAAAATCTGGATTGATGTGACTTCCTTTCAACTGTCACGTACCAAAGCTGGTTAGTAGCAAAGCTGAGACAAGTCGTATCTGATTTGAAGTCTGTTAAGAATGACCTTAAGACTGAGTCTCTACAGTCTTTCTTTGAACCGGCCTAAATTTGGCCCCACATTTGCTCTTTAGTAACCAGACCATCCAACTATGCTGGTATTTTTGCCGTATTTTTGCTTAGCGTGAATGCCACATCAAGTGCTGGATGGAATTGTTATAAAGTACATGGACTGGAAGGGTGAGCAATATTAGAAAACTTGCATCCTGAATGAGCAGTTTACCGTGATGGTCAAATGCAGCCTATTCAGAGGGAATATATTTGTTGATAGACTTGCCACACAGTTTGGAGGGGAGAGCAAGGTGATGGTTTCATTTTATGGCAATGGGTATGACCTATTACAGATGGAGGTTTCCCATCAGTCTGGCTAGGTTTGCTGGATTTTTTTAAACCTCGAAGAATTACTTTATGGGGTTTTACATATGGGCTAATATGACTCAGATTCCTGAAGCCAAGAATTTGAAGGGGTGGCCTCTTAGCACTGGAACTGTGCCTTCCATGATCTATTGAATGGCTCTGACCTAGCTTGGGGTTCAGAGCTGGATTTACCTGGTGTAATTTCTGTTTTCTTTCCACACCTGCACTGAGGGATTGTGCAACCTCAACAAATGCTGTTAACATCTCTGTGGCTCTTCCTCTTCTTGTCCATTGTCTCATCCTCCCAGCTTGCAAACCTCTCAAGGCTTGAATTATTTGTGTATGTGTGGTGCCAAGCACAAAAGGCATTCTGGTGTAAGCATTAAGATACAGAATTTAAGGGACTAGGAGTAAGCTGATTAAATCAATCTTATGCTGGTCTTTTTGTCAAAACTATCCAGTCCTCTTAGGCACAGCTTAACTAAAGAATGTGACACTAGTGTGAGTACAGTACAGTGATCAGTGCTTTATACTGCAGAATTTCTCAGGTACTGTTAGGCTACTTCATGCTCAGAGGAGCATCAGAGCATGGGAAAAAAAAGACCCCTTAATTTCTCCAGGGGGAAAAAGAATCTTCATCTATCTAGCACCAGTTGAGGAATCTCTGTGATGACTTTATAGCAAGGTAACTTGCTAAGCCATATGATAGCTCACATTTTTAATAATCCTTCCCATTTTAAATCATTTAGCCAACAGGAGTAGAATGAAATCTTAATCTCATGGAAATCAGCAGCAAAAGTGCCAGCTCATTTTATCAGAAATGCACACCTAGTGTCAAAGATTGAGAAGCACTGGACTTCAGACTGTCACTGCAGACACTTGGAAGCAGATGCTTTTATGGCATTGTCATGCCTTTAAAGTATAAATGCCAGTTGAAAGGATAAGTAGAAAGGATGTGTAATCCAAAAGAGCTGCCGAGTTTCTTTATTCTTAGTTATGTCATTAAGGCTTTACAGGTGCGCACTAGGTTTGCATTTTGTAGTCAGTAAGTACATCAAGGCTGGGTGTAGGACAGCATCCAACAGTGAAGGAAAAACTAAAAAAATGTGTCTTAAATGTGCATTGGAAAAGAAATGTGTTTGGTTTAACAGAATTTTAAAACAGTGGTCAGTGCAGAAAATAGGATGAGTTGCTGGGCAGGGCGAGACTGTTACCATTGAAAATTGTGCTTGGCATATTTTACAAACAATATCAAGCCCTGTGTGGAGCCGATCAAAGTGTAAGCATAAATTAAGGCAGTATGTTTTCTGGGGGAGCATGTATGTGTAACAGATCTTAACTTACAGAGGGCCAACCATTTGATAACTGCTATAATTTGCAGCTAGAAAGGGAAGTTAAAACACACGTGGGTCCACTTCTGTGTCATTTGATGTTTTCAGTAATGCCCTTAATTCACTTTCTATTAAACAGTCACCAAAGACAAGGTGAGTGACTAGACATTAAATTAGAGGGCTGTTTTTTTCTGTCCATAAAACCTGTTTAACACTAAGCACCAATTCCAAAAGATATTAAAGAACTACAACTCCTTGATTCTGCACAATATCACTGTAAAATAAAGTTAATCTAAGTCATGATGTGCATCTATAGCTTTTACAAGAGCCTATAAATGTCAGGAAATTAATTTCCTCATAATCACATGTTCAAGCTGGCCTTTTGAATTGGGCTTTTATTTTGAGGCAAATCTCCGCTGAGTTTTAATTTTTTTTCAGAAAGCTGTTCCTATTCAGTCTCTTGAAGGGGAAAAGGAAGTTGCTCTTATTTATCAAATTGGGATTTTTTTCAATCACTTGTATCAGGAAATGTTGCTGCTAACGAACATACAGACATACATCACTGGATATCTGCTTTCATGTTAATCAGGTAATTATTCAATTACAATGCAGATCAAAGAAGTTGTTGTGGTTTATTTGCAGAACAAGGGGAGAACTTTATCTCAAGTTTTGTGAACCAAAGATAATGGTATTGATCTCGTTAGAGTTGGACAACTTTGTCTCAGTTGAAGGTCTGGCTTAAAATTCATAGTGCACTTACGTGAGGTCATACTGCAGATGCTTTTAGAAGGTCTCTGTTCTCTTTATTGATACTTCTCCTTTCTGTGCTGTCTGACATTCCCAAGTTGACTTCTGAATGTTGAAACAAATACAAACTCTGACTCAAACTGATGGCGTTCTGAAGTTGTCTCTGACACTTTTATAAATGTGTGCAATTCTGATTTCCAGTAAGCATCAGATTTGTCACCTCAGTTGTTATTTGCATCTTAATTCAAGAGCACTTCAACTTCAACAGCAGTTACTTTCTGCTGATTAATATTTACTTGAATGGTCTTGTCATACAGTACTTGAAACACAGAAGGCACCAAAACAGAGTTCAGTTTCTGTAATCACAGACGGTAATGCACCATTTTGAAATTATTGCTGCAATTTTACAGAAAAAGTTTAACACAATTTGCGTAAATCAAGCAGTGAAGCAATGACCTTATGTGCCTTTCTGACAGTTTTTGTAAATTCTAACAAAAAAAATACAAAGAAAGAATCTTGATCTCTTCCCTACAGTATGATTTTGAGTTGCAGAGGGTTCAGTAGTTTGAAACAAATATCATTCAGTCTTGTTGAGCTGTAAAAAGTAGTTTTAATCACAGAATTGGAATATGGTAGGATTTAGCAGGAAACATGGGCACTGTGATTGCTTGACACAAAGGGAAAGACTTACAAAATTCAGCCCTACATGCATTTCTTTTTTTTTGCAAACACCTTTTTAATTCTGTTGACAGCAAAGCCAGTTCTCTTTTATATGTCTGTGGAGTGGATTTGCTGAAAAACTCTCACAGATGAAATGTTCTTCACTTAGTATCAAATGTAAGTGAGACCAGAAGTTTTGTAGACTCATTGTTGAGGCACATTATCCTCTTTCACCATTACCTCCTGTTGTTTAGTGAATTGAGATATCTGCTCTCTGGTTTTCATCTGAATCTGGGACTTTTTGTATCAGATCCTCTCACTGAACACTGAATTTGATCTAGCATTTCACAGGGTCTGTTTTTGGTGGTGTTTGCCTCCGTCTTACCACCACATGAGCTACTTTCTTTTAGGTGAAAAAAAAAGATTTGTGATCCCTTTAATCAAATGTTAGATAAAGAAAGACTAGGGTATTTTAGTGGCTAGCTGTGTTTCACAACTGCTTTTGCATTCCAAGGTGACATATTCAATGTAAGAAACTCGTAACCAACTGACATCACAGTCTTCTGGGTGTAAAGGAAGCATAAGCTGATGGGAATCAGCTCAGGGAAGGCAGCAGTCATTCATAGTTCATCTCTTTTTGTGTCGCTAAGCTAATAAGGAGAGTAGCTGAGCCCCACAGACTGCTTCCTTTTCTATTGTCCCCCAGAGTGCAGCTTGTGGGACTGGAAGAGTGAAAATTAAATTACCTTCTCATGCTTCAGATGGCTTGGATACCAAGGGATGCTTGAATATAGTTCTAATCAACAGCCAGTTTGCTGCGTGTAGTCAGAGAGGAGAAAAACTCATGAATACAAGATAATTATAAAGTCAGTCTCTGGCACAACAATTACTGTAAAAGGGAAGTCAAAGAACAACCTGCTCCTTTGAGGCATTTAAAGCTGATGTCGTCATGGTATACTGACTCCTGACCTCCTTTTCTCTCTGTGCTGTTAAGAGCAGGTGGCAGGGAATATAGCTTGTGCGTGTCTTTTCAGTTCCAGAAATCTGGGAGGCTTATGCCACCCTTTGTTTTACATTAAGAGTTCAATCT
This sequence comes from Eubucco bourcierii, assembly GCA_013396675.1. NCBI lineage: Eukaryota > Metazoa > Chordata > Aves > Piciformes > Ramphastidae > Eubucco > Eubucco bourcierii. The sequence continues at coordinate 148,103 of VWZE01008857.1, forward strand.
TCCCTTTTATCTCTGCCCAAAATCTTTTTGTCCTTATTGACTTTGCTTAAATATATACCTGTCAAGAGAAAAACCACATCTATGTGTTTTTAATTGTCTAATAAAGCTTTACATGATTAAAACTGAAATAGATAGAATGGAGCTGAGACACAACCATATGCTTATACCCTTGCAAATTTTCTGCAGCCTATAATTACCTGAGCATAGGCTAAGTGGTGACTGAGTTCTTTCTTTGTAGGTGCAGTCCGCTACCTTACCATCTCTAAACAACCATCTGTGTCTTAAAAGCTTAAGTTGAAAACATTTGAAATTTTAGAGTGGGCTGAAAACCCTGGGTTTGTTTGGTTTTACCATTCCTAATTTTTGACTTGGGAATGGATTGTTTAACATAGCAGAATATGAAATAACTCTTATTGAAAGTTGATAATGTATTTTTGTTGCACTTCTGCTGTAGCAGTACGAATTTCAGTCTTTGCAAAAATAATATGGAGAGAAGTAGGAATATACAGCTTATCTTAAGAGTCATGCTAATGAAGCAGAAGGAACTTTCAACATATGCACAAATCATGACTTCTGCATGTCCTGTGGCTTAGTCAACCTTAACTGGACTTGTCTGAGTCTCACAGAAGGTTCTTCAGTGTCTCCAACTGGAAGCCCCTTAGTAGTTCAGAAGTTCATATGTCAGGCTTCTGACCTGCTCTGCATGTAACTTCATTGTTCAAAAGAGCTTGGACCATAGTGCTTCTGGGTGACATTTATTCACACTTCTGCAGCATGTTTGTTGCTTGTACAAATATGAGCTCTTCAGGTATGCCACTGAGGTGTGAATGAATTTGCATTAGACAAAGTGTGAGAGAGTATGTGCACTATAGATGATGAATACATTGAAATTAAAACCAGAAGCACAGTGGCAAAAGGAAAAGCAAAACCAAACAGCAAGTTGTCCAAGTCAAGGAGCAGAAAATAGAAGTATTCTGTTGTACCTGGGCTTTAACTGTTTATATTAAAGACCATCACAAAGAAACTCAACTGAAATAGTCACCTGAAAGACAGGCGTAAATTGGATTGTGTTTAGTTGGATGAAGATGGAGATAAAGAATTACAATGGAATTTTTTTGGACAATGTAATTAGAAGATGTCAGAACTGAGAGTGCAGATTGTTTAAATATATGTGAGGAAGGCTCTCCAGACTGAGAGGTTACTGGAATTTTGCAAGTGGATCAGCGTAGTCCATCCAATAAGTAATCAAGCTGGTGACTTAGTGCAGCTTTTCTCTGAAGATTTTTTGGAGTTCCAGAAGGATTTGCTTGTTAAAACATCAGTAAAATAAATGCGTCCTCTTTCTTGTGGTAGCTGCGGGAGGGTACTTTACTGTTAACTGTGCCAAACCTTGGCAGATCCTTCTTTGCACTTATTATGAGAGCATAGAAAAGAAGGGATTTAAAAACAAAACAAGGCATGCCAAGATATAAATCTTTATTTTATATAAACTATCATTAAGTGAATGATAAGTCTGGTGCATGTTAGGAAGAGGGTAGCAATATTAATCATTTTGAAGCTGACCCACACTAGGACACCAGTCAGAGTTAATGAGCTGAATGTACAATAAAAGGACAATATAAAGCACACCTGCTCTAATGGCATCTCTTCTCTACTTCTGACTGCACCTTCAGGTAATGTAGAAATGATGAATGAAACACTTAGAATAAAACCTTGTGGATTATCATTAACTGAATTCAAATTAGCAGGACTAGCACTGCTTATCATAGAAATGGACTTCGGCAGGTATGACAGGCCTCACCTTAACATTTCAATTTATCAACAGAAGGGGGTTTTAATAAGTATTTATTTAAACTGTATGTGTTGTATCTGTTCTCCTCTGGCTGCCAGATGAAGACACTGATGAATGCACTGTTCTTTCATATCCTTTCGTAGCTGGTTTGGAGCTTTTTCCAAGAAAGTAATAACTAATAGAACTGACTGGAAGCCAAAGAAAGTGGTAGATGTTCTGCAGTTGTTTAGGGGTGGGTTGGTTGGTTTGTTTGGGTTTTTTGGTGCTTAGGTTCATTAGGTTTATTTGCTAGAATTGTTTAGTTGCAAGGAGAATGGGGTTACACACAAGACATTTCTTGGAAGCTATTCCGAGGACTGTGCTTTTTGTCAAGAGTGGGAATGTGGAGATATTCTCTACAATGTTGAGTGCTGTACATATGCACATTAACAAAAGAGATTTACCTTTGGAAATTATAGACAAATTGCTGGAGAGGCTGCTTAAATCTTACAGGTAACTTGATTATTTTTGTGAGTTCTTGTTTGCCTTTGCTGCTCTTTTCACACTGATGTGAATCAAATTGGCTTATTGTTTGTTTNCCCCCCCAATTTTATTTACATTTTCTTTCTTGAACAACTATTTAAAGATCTGTGAGTTCTTAATGCCTCAGGAACTCTGGAAAGATCCCCCAGATAGTTACTCCCAATGTCTCTCAAATTAGAGTTTACTTCCTTAGGATTTGTTCCTGCACCTTTAAAACCTTTAAAACCAAGAAGAACTTTATGCAGAGGCTGCTGCCCGTGAATGCCATATAAATTATGTAGCATAGTCTGAGGGCCTTTATTAAACTTGAGCTGGAGATCTGAAGTTAAGAATTAATGGTTTTTTATAGTGTGGATCATTTTATTTCTTCCTGAGGGCAGACATTATATGACTGGATTCATCCTGTGTCTTCTTTTGTCTTCAGCAGTATAACCATACACCGTTCTGTGGTGAGGTGTTCTGAAGGAAGGCTGGTGTTACAAATATCCCTGCCTGGGAGACATGTAATTGACTAGCTGGTGCCCGTTCATTTTGCTTTCTAAGAAACTTACGCATTAGCAGGAGCAGAAAATTCTGCAATGGCAAGCAAAGAGCTGTATCCAGTATTTCCTGATTCCAGAGAAATTGCTGAGGTGCCACTTAGTTGGACAAGACTTCAGGGCATGTAGTGACTGTGTGATACTTAGTCTGGTTGGGTGGGATTAAGCAGAATCGTGAGATTTTTAAACATTGCAATGTAATTCTTGTTTAAAGCTCAACCTGTATGTGCTGATAGTGCATACAGTTAAAACCAAATGAGAACATGTGGTCTTATAACTAGGAGTTTCTTTTGTAGTCTGAGGCTTTCTAAAGCACTGAAAGTGGTATCTGCATCTTTAAAGGCTATCAATACTGTCCAGGAAACAAAAGGAACTGCTAGTGCATTGTGCTACAGAGTTTTGTCTGGTTGAGTAAAATGTTTGAGCTGCAGCTCAACAATTTGCCAAAATCTGTCAAACTGGGTCGTGTGACTGGTAACAGGCTGCACTGGTGCCCTAGTGCTAGTTCTTTTCCAGGTGGAAAGCTGCAGTGGTAGAAAGCCTCCATATAAAGATTTGGAAAACATGTTCATAACTACCTTTTTCCTCCAAGAAAGGTGAGTGTTTTGAGAGGTGGGACCTCACCATGACTTTTGCTCTGGTTCCTTGATGTTGTGTCTAGTGGCACAGTAAGTGCTGAGTCTGTGAACTGCAGCTCAGGTCAGGAAAGGGGAAAGAATCCTTCTCTGCCCACGAGTTAGTACACTGGCTCCAGGACTAGCCTGCAGTATGAAGGGATGTTGTTGGAGCTGAAATAAAGAATGTAGAGTAGACCTGAACAAGATTTATGCTAAAGACAGACCTCGGAGAATAATCACTTCATCTTTAGCATCCTGGAGTAGTATCTGACCTGAGAGATGAGCTGATGCCCAAGGAGTTGGATAAAGGTCCTAATGTGGAATGTAAAAAGAAGTCTGGGAAGTTCATGAGTTTGGTTCAAAGGACAGCTAAAGCACAACCTCTGTTCTCTGAAATCTTGATCATTTTGTGATAAACAAAGATGCTACAGAAATTCAGAGTTTGAGTCTACAGGGAATGATTCAACCATGGGACAGTCAATATCAGCTTCAAGGCAAAAAAAAAAAAAAAAAAAGGCTTTTGGGCATTTTTGGGAACTAGCCATAGTGTTTTTTATGCAAGTGAGAGTACTTTTTTTTTCTGAATTACTTTCACGAAATGTGAACAGCAAATTGCCATCAAGTCACAGAGACTTTTATTCCACTTTGTAAAATCAGTCTGTGTATACAGAGTAGAGTCAGATTCATCTCTCAGTCACTTTTTAATGGCATGAAAGATTTAAGGGAATTGTTTTTAGAATATCCACCATTACAATATGAAAGCATAGGAAAGACAGTGGTATTTAGACATGACTGTGTATAGGCATAGCACCCTTTACTGCACACTATTAACTGAGGATTAAAAGAGGTGTAAGACTCTAGCAGTAATGAGAGGTTTCATAGACGCCTTATGGTTTTCCTGTTCATCTTGTCAGTAAAAATAACCAAGACTTGCTAGGGCTCACTAATGGCATCTGTTACCATGGAGACTGGGGTTCAAGTTATTTTTAGGGCACAGAAAACTGATCATTGTGTACTCATATCAAACCTTCTCCTTCAAAGCAAATGTTATGTATAGGCACATTAAAGATTCTACTTTGCACAAGTACCCGTGCTGTAAGAAGCTGGAATATTAAGGATCAGACCAAAGGTCACTGGCAACTCTGTTCTTTCACTTATGGGAAAGCTAAGCAATAAAAATTCCCCATGGTTAAAGTGCTTTGGAAGTTTGTAATTACTGATGTCTGAGGAAAAGCAGTTCTTAACAAATGCAAAACTTGAAAGAACTATTGCTCTGTAGATGATATTAAATAATAAACAAAACGGCCCAAAAGTAACAGGGAGCCTGAATCATGTCTTAGTGTGGCACACAGAATTATTGTGTCTTGGGGCACTTCACAGAAAGAAGCTTATTGGATTGTATTTTTAGTATCAACTATTCATACACAGTGTATGGCACAGTCTCCCAATCCACTGTCCTCTTTGAGCTGATGTATACCTGCTCATGTAAACAAGCTAGGTGCATCGTATGTCCCCCATTCATAGATATGCAACTTTGTTGTTAGAACTTACTGTCAACAATGGTAATTTTAACATGAATATGCTCTTTCTTGTGGCAATAGCAACTTTTCTTCCTGACTTTTAGCATCTTGTGGAAAGGATGAAAAACTGTCGATACTGCACAATTTTCAACTCCATGGTTTTAAACCATTAAGAAAACAGTGTTCTGTCATGTTTGTCCAGTCCTTTTAGGTTATACCAGATGTTTTCCTGTCCTATCACAGTATGCTGTTTTAGAGTGGTTGAGATAAATATGCTTGCATTATAGCTTCATTTCTTATTTCTTAGTTTAAAAACATGTCATTGGAAGTGATCGATGTGCAGTGTCATGATTTGCAAGCTAGTCAAATGTGTCAGTGTGTTCTAATGAAACAGTTCATGTAAATTAGTTGGTTTCTGAAGCTAATAGCCAGCTTTCAGTTAGCAATCCCGAGTACAGTTTTTTGAAATCTGTGGAGGAAATCATCAAGAAGAACATCTGTTTTTAAAAATGGCTATTTCAATTTCAAAGAAACTATTTACATTTTAATAGCCCTTTTCTCTGAAAGTTCCTGGGGTCTGATACTTCTGATTAGGGAAATGATCTCTGGACCCACATTTTGTATTTGGTGTTCATTATAGTAACAAACCTAATGAAATTATCTTGTACTAACGTGGATGCATGTAATGTGCAATTACAGAGGAATTCCATTGTCACTTAGCAATGAATTGTTACAGTATTCCTTTTAAGTCTTAGGATTTCACCAAAAGTAAGGGAGGATGGCATCTAAAACAATTCTCAAGGATCAAAGTGATAAGTATTTCAGTCAATTCTTTTAATCAGGAGTTCTTTTTTTCAGCTTCATTGCCAATGTAACATATGGGTAGAATTTCAGGCTGGCTTATTCTGTTTAAAATGTAGGCTTCCCAATGACTTTTTGTTTTAAAGTACTCTCTCATTGATGCCTAGTAATCAGTCCCACAATACTTAACAAGTCTTATCAATATGAAAAGAGCTTAGTGTTGATCTTCTGGGGGACTGAGAGTTACTCAAAGTTGCATGTGTGTGTCTGTATATAAAATGCATCCTAGTACTTCAGCCTGGCATTTACTCTAGGGCAACTGACAACTTTGTCTAATAACGTTACCAGACACTTCCCATGATAATGTCTTGCTGTCAGTGATCTGTAACTGTAAATGTCAAGGGACAGAAAATTTCAGCGTATAGTATTTGCTAAAGACTGCTTGTGTGATTGTTTGGGGGACTGGGGTTTTGTTTTGGGGTGAGGTGTTTTTGACAGAGTCAGAAAAACTTCACTATTGTCAAGAATGAAGCTGGGACATAACACATTCACTTCTGCTAACCTTCTGGTGACTTTCCTTTGAAGAGGCCTAATGCTTTGACTTTTCAAGGCAGGAAATTGCAGTCTGGTAGGATTTAACCATTGGGTCAGAGATTTTCCTTTTGATTTCATCCTGAAATTGAAATTAAGCCTGTCCATTTGGGGATTTATTTTTTTTTTTCTGTTTGGGGATCATTATGACCTGCAATTGGGCATTGGCCTTTTTATGACCATCAACAGGAAGATGCAGAGAGCCTTATCATAGGATGACCATGAACCAGCAGTGTGCTCTTGTGACCAAGAAGGCCAGTGCCATTCCAGGGTGTATTAGAAAGAGTGTGGTTAGTAGGTTGAGTGAGGTTCTCCTCCCTCTCTTCTCTGCCCTGGTGAGTCTGCATCTCAAGCATTATGTCCAGTTCTGGGCCCCTCAGTTTAGGAGGGCCAGGGGACAGCTTGAAAGAGTCTAGTGCAGAGTCACAAAAATGATTAAGGGAGTGGAACATCTTCCTTACAAGGAGAGAATGACGGAGCAGGATCTCTTTGTTTGCAGAATAGAAGACTGAGAGGTAACCTCGTTAATGTTTATAAATTTGTAAAGGGTGAGTGCCAAGAGGACGGAGAGGCTCTTATCAGTGATGCCTAAAGATAGAACAAGGGGCAGTGGGTGGAAGCTGAGACATAGGATGTTCCATGCAAACATGAGGAAAACTTTTTCACTGTGACAGTAACAGAACAATGGAACAGGCTGCCCAGGGGGTTGTGGAGTCTCCCTCTCTGGAGATATTCAAAACCTGCCTGGATGCATTGCAGTGTGATCTGCTCTAGATGATCCTGCTTTAGCAGAGGGGTTGGACTAGATGATCTTTTGAGGTCACTTCCATCCCTTACATTCTGTGATCTGTGCCTTCTTTCTGATCTTACCTCCACATTAAATTTGTTTACCTCCTATGAAGGAATCCCTTCTACTACCTTGCACAGATAATCCCAGCCCCTGTTTTCTAACTTGATACTCCTTTCACCTGATTCAGTGCTTTGGCATTGTTGTGGGCTTAGCGTTTGACATTCTTTTCTTTAGAAACTTTGAAACAACTCTCATCAATATTTTTAAGTATCATGACAAGTTTATAACTTAAGCAAAAGTTTTCAAATGGACTTAAGGAAAATGAGGGTTCCCATCTACAATGACAAACCTTCAAGAAATTTTCAAAATGTCAGGCTAGAAGACTGGGAAGCACCTATATGTAAAGAAAAAGGACATGTCTAAGCAAAGGCCAGAACAGAGATCTGTGAATTGTCTTTATAAATTTCAGTGGGTTGAAGGATTTATACTTGGTTAGAGTTCAAATTAAGATTGCCATCTTGGCGGTTAGACCCATGGTAGGCAGTTGTTTTTTGTTTGAAGTTTTGTTGACAGATCATCACAGTTGCCATTTTCTGTTTAATAAATTCTAGCCTGGAGCATCTGGTATGAAGTGTATTGGGAAGCTATGTGCAGTGCATCTGTCTGTACTAAGACAGTTACTAATCCACACTGTCAAACTAGTCACTTTCAGAGGCTCTTTAAAAAGCTGATGTAGTTTTAGGGAAATGTTGTGGGATGCTCAAATACTACATAGAATCATAGCATGGGTTGGTAGGGACCTCCAAGGGTCATCTAGTTCAACCTCCCTGCCATGAGCAGAGACAGTCTCCATTAGATGAAGTTGCCCAGACCCTCTTTGAGCCTCACCTTGAATTTCTCCAAGGATGGGGCCTCAACTACCTCTCTGGGTAACCTGTTCCAGTGTTTTTAGTCTCAGGGTAAAGAACGTCCTTCTAACATCCACTCTAAAGCTATTCTTGTCTAATTTAAAGTCATTGTCCCTTGTCCTATCAATGCTGTAAACAGTCCCTCTTGAGCCTTCTTGCAGACCCTGTTAAAGTGGTGGAAGGCAGCTGTGAGGTCACCCCAGTCTTCTCTTCTCCAGGCTGAACAGCCCCAACTTCCTCAGCATGGAGGGGGTGTTTCAACCCCTTGATAATTTTTGTGGCCCTCCTCTGGACCTGCTCCATCAGATCCATGTCCTTCTTGGTCTGTCTTGGGTGCGAGCTGGAGCATAGAAGGTTCCATTGGAATACAAGGAAAAACTTTTTCACTGTGAGGGTGACAGAGCACTGGAACAAGCTGTCCAGAGAGGTTGTGATGTCTCCTCTGGACACCTGAATACATTCCTGTGTGATCTACTCTAGGTGATCCTACCCAGACAGGGAGGTTGGACTCAATGATCTTTCAAGGTTCCTTCTAATCCGCAGACTCCTCCTGTGATTCTTGTGTTGAGGGCAACAGAGCTGGGTGCCACGCTTTAAGCGAGGTCTTACCAGAGCAAAGTGGCAAAAACAGCTCTCTCAATCTATTGGCATTTTGAGCTGCAAGTAAACACTGTTGGCTCATGCCCAGCTTCTCATCACCAGAACTCCCACGTCCCTTTCCACAACGCTGCCTTCTGTCACCTCATCCCCCAGCCTGTATGTGTACATGTATGGAAACCAAATGCCCAATTGATTAGGCACCATTTTGTAAAGGCAGTGAATCAGAACAAAGTACAACAAAAGTTTCATAATTTTGCTTATGTAGGTATTTCTATTCATTCACTATCACAATGGTTGAGCAACTTAGAAATATTGGGGTTTTTCTTTGTTGTGCAGTCATAGGCACATTCTCACCTTATGGGGAAAGACAGGAAGCCAAACTGTCCTCTATAAATTTTGTTTCAAGATAACAAAGCCTTCTTCCAACCTAAGTGGACTTTGGATCTTGCCCTGGTGCACTTTATGGGTTGCCCAGGAACACTTATGCAGTCTGTGTGTGGGCCAGAAGGAAATACAGTCCTAATGCACCACAGCTGAATGTCAAATCCCCAGCCACTTTCGAAATTGTGTGGGAGAGGTGCAAGCTAACTCAAGAGCACTTCCACTGCCAGGACTGAAATCACTCGATGTCATGCCAGTGTAACAAATGACCAGATCTTTCTGGGCACATCCATGGGGTGCAGTAGAGCTTGATGCCCATGTCCCTCAGATAGTGTCAGTCCTGCTAGTCAGTCTGTTTGGAGTAGCAAACGCAGTGACTTTCTCAGCTGACCCATTCTGAGGGCCAGTGCAGTGCTGGGCACAAGCTGTTGAGCTCTGACAAAATGCCTGGCTGGTACTGCTTCTCTGGGAGATGCCTGCTGTGAAATGTAGGCCATGGCAAGAGGATGGACTGGCAAAACCAGTATGTAATCCTCATTTCTGTGCAGAATGAAGAAGGGTGAATGGCAGTTGGATGTGGAGAGAGATGAGGCTAATCCAGGATGTTGGAAACGCTTCTATTTGGCATCTCTGGTGGACTGACAATACCTGATCCTGATTTCATTTGTACTGCTTTAATGGAATTACTTTTCATATAGGCTACAGGACAGCAGGTGGGCCTCTGCTTCAAGGAATGTGGCAAATGCATATAATATGAAACAGCATTATTAATTCCTGTATCTAACTTAGATAATTTTGAACCGAGAAATATTTTGTCACTAAATTGCTGTGTGTACTGGTAATAAACTGTGGCTGTCTCGTTACCGCAGTGAACAGCACCATCTAGGGATCAGGATGGTTTTTGAGTCACCTCTTAAAGAAAGAGTGGCTTGACTGTCAACTGTACAGTGCACGTATGCTGTTCATGTGGCAACCCCTTTTTTGTATTTATACTATCGCAGGCACACATATGTTCCTCTCTGTTTGTATCTACATATACACATAATAAATAATCTATACATGTATAGATTCAATCTATACATGTATAGATTCAAGCTTAATTGAAGGCTATATCCATATTTACAAACACAAGGCTTATAAGAATATGCTTCAAATTTACAGAATCCTTTGGAGTTGCTACCATTAGCTGGTGTTAATGCAGCAGCTAGGTTCTCCTATGATGTAACAGGATATCCCAAATACTTGTGTCAAAAATGTAGCAATTTATCTATGTTGTGTGACACGTACTGTAGGGGAAACTGTAATTGCCACCTATGCCACTTTAAGATCTTTCTGTATTTTGACGATTCAAAACAGGCAAGATAAAGATAATAGTGCTATTTTTTGTTATAGGAAGGCCGAGTGACTTCAAGAGAGGTCAGCACTGCTATTTCAAGAAACCTTTGTGTGTATAAACCATTTCTGTCCTGGAATTCAACGAGTGTCCTGACCAGAGCTGAGATTCTAATCTTCTTGCTTAAAACTTTTTTGGATTTCTTGATTCAGACCAATACTCTGAAAACGGCTTATTGCTCATAGATTGAGAAATAAATAATTTAGAGATGGAAGCAAATAAAATGGACCAGAATCACAACCGAGGTAGCTATAATAACAAATTGGATTTTATAAAATGATCTTTTGAAAACAGAAAACTTACTGTGCTCAAATCAGTTAGCTTGCTTGCATTCAATTTAAATGTTTGGGGTTTGTGTGGTATTGAGAGCCAGCATGGGCTCTGGTCAGGCCTGTTAGTGAAAGATAATCCAGACCCTCTAGACAGCACAGATCTGTCTCCATTTCAACTGCAGTGCCCTGCAAAGACAGAGAGGCCTGTCACCAAGACAGGAAGGTCTTCAGACACTGTCACTACAGACTTTGCTCTTTTTCACAGGCTGGATGTTCAAACCTTGACAGATTTGGAGTACTCTCTTCTGCTGTCGTAAGCTGCTTAGAGGAATACTGCCAGTCTGGGCTTGTTGATAGGTCCCAAGTAATCACAATCAGGGAATGCACAGAGTAGCTGTGATTTTCCTCCAGCCACTGTCAGACCAGCTCAGCTTGTCTATTTGTGCCCGTGAATGTATCAAGGTACAGTAGAAACCCTGTGCATGCTGATTGAGCTAACCATCAAAATAATCCTTATTCTGTGTGAATTTATATTTTAACTTGAGAAGAATGTGTGAGCTCTAAATATTGTTTCAGTGAGGTTGCTACTTGGCAGATGCACTTAATTTTTGTTGAGCTATTTGCACTGGTAAATATTAACACTTGACTGTATTTGTAAAATTATATTCATTAATGCAAATTTCATGCAGTCCTTAGTATACTTATGTAAACAGTGTTCATATACCATCTTCTTATTACGGATACATCTGGAATTTAGTGCAGCTTAATGTTGGTATCTGTTTGCGCCCCTTTAGGAGGGGGAGAAATGATGGCTGTCACACTTGAATATGATGCCTTTGGTTATTTTCTTCGAGGGTCCTGCTCTTGAAGAAATAATGCTGGGTTGGTTTTACATAAAATTCTAGCTGGCCATGACAACCTTCTGTTTAAATCAGTGGTGCAACCACTGGATCTTTTCTTTTCCTTTTCTCTTTTACTTCAGTGAATTGTGGTGTAAAAAGTCTTCCATTAAATATGAACTACCATTTCTATGGTTTCACATTATTATTAAGGCACTAATTTACGACTTCAGTACTATGGTACCGTGTACTTCTTTCATCTTATATTTCTGTGTTTTTGCATAACCCATAGAAATCACTGACATAGTAAAAATACTAGCTTGGTACTCACTCTGCAAATAATTTTTTTTTTCTTCCAGACTTGATTGAATGTTATTGGTGTTTTAATTTTTTTACATCTGCAATGTGTTAGACATTGACTATTCAAGAAGCATAGAGTCATAGCATGTTAAGGTTGGAAGGGACCTCAAGGATCATGATGTTCCTACCAAAACAAGACTCTTTTTAAGTATAGTGCCAGAACTGTCATGAGTTCACTCCTTACTGCAGATGCCTGTAATTTTCCTGTGTTGCAGGTTCAGGGAGCTGGAGGAAATCTTTTTTTCATTCCTCTATAAGATGCTTGTGTTCAAGCAACCTCTACCTGATACTGGGAGATTAGGGACAGAAAAGCTGAGGTGTTTCCTTGAAAGCAGGGACTCTATTTTTAGATTGCTCTTAAAAACTTCCATTGCTGGAAACTGGCCCTTTCAAGCAGCCTACTAAAGAAACTACACATCAGTTTTGAAAAAGGTGCTACTGACTCATGCAAAACTTGGAAGGAAGATTGTTTCTAAACACCATGTTTCTTCATTTTCCTAAGTAATAACCAGAATGTGACCTTGGTCCTGAAGTGAGTTCCCCTTTGACAAACAGAACGGCACAGCTCCAGGCTTCCCAAGGGCACAGTTGTTCTAACAAAAGGAAGCAATCCTACTTCAATTTAGTGGAGATTGGCAGCTTCACTATTCTCACTGTTTGTCATCTGAGTGTGTCTTCACATGAACTAGTGTTCACCAGTCTACTAAAATAAGTTTATCTGGAGTACTGTGTACTGTTCTTGAGCCCCCAGCACAGGAAGGACATGGAAGTGTTGGAGCGGGTCCAGAGAAGGGCCATGAAGATGCTCAGAGAGCTGGAGCAGCTCTCCTATGAGGGCAGGCTACAAGAGTTGGAGCTCTTCAGCTTGGAGAAGAGAAGGTTTCGAGGAGACCTTATAATAGCCTTCCAGTATCTGAAGGGTGCCTATAGGAAGGCTGGGCATGGACTATTTACAAGGTCTTCTAATGACAGGACAAGGGGCAATGGGTTTAAACTGACAGAGGGAAGATTTAGACTAGATGTTAGGAGGAAGTTCTTTCCAGTGAGTGTGGTGAGGCACTGGAACAGGTTGCCCAGGGAGGTTATGGCTGCTCCCTCCCTGGAGGTGTTCAAAGCCAGGTTGGATGAGGCCTTGAGTGACCTGTACTAGTGGGAGGTGTCTCTGCCTATGGCAGTGGGTTGGAACTAGATGATCCTTGAGGTCTCTTCCAACCTTACCATTCTATGATTCTATCTGAGCTTGGTATCTAATTTTGTCTAATAAACACTGTGTAGTCATGGGAAGTAAATACAGTCTAAACTTTTATGTGTGAGAGAGTAATGTTGCCTTCTGGATCCCTGACCTCCTTACAGAAAGAAGCAAAAACCTAGATCTGCTGAGAATTGCCTTCCTTGAGTGTTTTATAAGTACATGGACCTCTGTTTGTCGATGACGGCCTGTACAGTCGAAGCATAGCTCCTCTCAAATCACACCATTCATGCAGGGTGGCACGACCCTCATAGGAGAGCTTCTCTCCTCTCCTTTGGGGCAAAGTAGAGAACGGATTTCCATTGCTTCTCTTTCTGGAACAAATGTGGCCCCCAAATGTCTGTCAGTACTGCTCTGCAGGTCAGTCTGAAGGTGGGAGAAGTTGAAGTGTTTGTTTGAATGGAAGAATTGTAGTGCTTGGTTCATTCTAAACCATAAGAATAAGAGGATTGGGTAGAGTTAGCATCAGAGTGATGCAAAGGGCTCATCAGAAACATGGAGCATGGTATGTTTTAGAAAAGTCTTCATCAGCAGAGACAGATGAAGAAGTGTGGGGATTAAGTGCTGTGGAGAATGTGAATGGGGTAATTATGCATTGTTTCTTATGGTATAGAACCTCTGATGAAATAACATAAGCGTGTTTGAAACTAACCAACAGGAGGTATTTTTTTATACATTGCATAGTACTAGATGTGGAATGTAGCTAGAGGCGACACAGGAGACTAGAAGTGGATTTAGAAAAATAACTGACAAGTTTGGGAATGAGAGTTTCCATCAGTGACAAGAAACCTGAGGGTCTTTGATACAGCTTCTAGAAATCCCTCAGCTGCTGATTCCTCGAGTGTATAACAGAGTAATACACGTTCTATAAGGACTTTAAGGAAAGTGTAAGTAAATACTTGCTATTAGCCACTGAAAGGTAAAGTTCACAAGGTCGGATAAATCTGTACTCATGCCCTGAGTATCTTGTTCTTAGTCTGCTGCATCCTTTGTATTTCTGCAGAGGGCTTGTAGCAGGAAAAGGCTTAACTAGATACATTTATGTTTCCTTTGAATCCTGATAGTATTACGCTAATGACTGCACACTAACTTGGGTTACCTTATTAAACACAGTTGCAGTGGTTTCAAAGGTACTCCATGACACTTGTTACTTTATATTGCCTCTTCACTTAAAAGTTGACCGATTGTTGGAGAGTGGTCAGCAGTAGTCTGGGCACTCTTGTTCCAAGTTATTATGCTTTAGAAGTGATTATTGTACCTTTTCATAGTGAAAACTGGCTTGGAGCATAGCAGGCATGTCCCATTTGTGTCACAGGGCAGGTTATTCCTGCAGCAGAAACAAGAAATTCAAAGGTGGTTTGGAGAAATACTACTTTTGCATTGCTTGCACAAGCTATTTTGTCCACTTCTTATGATCTTTCTCACCAGATGAGAGGGTTAACATCAAGTGATTGTAGGTCGACTCTTCCTTACTGACCTGATAAAGGGAATTGCCATGCAGCAGAGTAACTCCTCCTGCTTCATATCATGGAGCCCTGGAATGATCTATAACAGGGAATTATGGCTACAAACTTGAACATAGAAGGTTTCACCTCAACATGAGGAGAAACTTCTTTACAGTGAGAACAGCAGAGCACTGGAACAGGCTGCCCGGAGAGGCTGTGGAGTGTCCTTCTCTGGAGATTTTCAAAACCCGCCTTGATGTGTTCCTGAACAAACTACTCTAGATGATCCTGCCTTGCCAGGGAGGTTGGATTCGATGATCTCTGGGGTCCCTTCCAACCTCTAAAGTTCTGTGATTCTGTGAATTAGAGAATGTGTACCTCTAAGAGACGTGTTACCTCCGCAGCGATCCCTCCTTAGTAATGGAACGTAATTATTATTTAACCCTGATCATCACAGGTTCTTCCATCTGACGAGCTCTTTTCCAAAATTGTTAAAGTAGAATTGAAAGATTTGTCTCAAAAATGGGTCTAGACTGACAGTCATAAGAGTCGGAATGTACTGCCTTTTGTGCAGTTCATCATCAATTAGTTCCTTCAGTTTTTAAGAAATGCAACAGCTGGCTATGAGATCCTCTTCCATCATTGCCTTTTTTCTATAGAAGCATCTTAACAGCTGTATTCTCAAATCATTATGCGGGGATTCAACTACATGACTTGTGGTAATAACAGCAGGAAATGCAGAGCTAAATCTCCACCCACTCCTCTAAGAACTTGTCATTTACTATCCCAGGGTTATCTTTTGAAAAACTGCACTTATTTTTAAGTGCTCAAATTACTTTCTTTAAACTAGACTGCTTTGTCAAGAAAAGGGTAACCCTGCTCTTTTTGTGTGCCTCCACTTGGATGAGTAATGCCTGTGAAATACCACTTACAGAAGTACCAGTTTCCCAGTCTGCTTCCGTGGATTAACTGGATGTTCTTGGCTGAATGTGTCTCACAGTTATTAACAGGCTGCAGAAAATAGATAATTGGGAAATGAAAATGAAAGATTACTACATCTTATTTGTGTAAGTAAGCAAAACAGTAAAGGTGGCTTTACAGGCACATCATCAAAACTTCATAGAGAGAAGAGAACAGGGGCTGTGAAAGAGCCTTATGCAGTTAATGGAGTTTATTGGTTAGGATTTGTAAATCATTTGGAAACTTCCTTGGCCGGAATCTGTTGGACATTGAACTTGTAGAGCAAAGCAGAAAGGTAGAGAGGAAGACACACAGGATGGAGGGAGAGAAAATTTTGTTTAAGCAGAGTCATGACACAAGTGGCTGTAGGAGGTTTGGCCAAAGTCTGTTTCACCCAGTGCTTTGGCTATGGCCAGTGTTTGAGATCTGTAAAATACTATCAAAACATGCCAATGATGCAATACTCAGTGTCACTGAAATAGTCTCTCAGTCTCCATCAGTTTCAAGGTCATTGTTTTTCTGAACCAGAGATGGTATTTCTGGCTTTTATAACTCCCATTAGATTTCTTTTCTGCTGATGTGCTTGGTGAGTTTTGAATCCCTACAAGCCATACGACATTACGAAGATGATCAGAGGGCTGGAGCAGCTCTCCTATGAGGGCAGACTGAGAGAGTTGGGGCTCTTCAGCCTGGAGAAGAGAAGGCTTTGAGGAGAACTTATAGTAGCCTTCCAGTATCTGAAGGGGGCCTACAGAAAAGCTGAAGAGGGACTATTTACAAGGTCTTGCAGTGACAGGATAAGGGGCAAAGGGTTTAAACTGGCAGAGGGAAGATTTAGACTAGATGTTAGGAGGAAGTTCTTTCCAGTGAGAGTGGTGAGGCACTGGAACAGGTTGCCCAGGGAGGTTGTGGCTGCTCCCTCCCTGGAGGTGTTCAAGGCCAGGTTGGATGAGGCCTTGAGTGACCTGTACTAGTGGGAGGTGTCCCTGCCTATGGCAGTGGTTTGGAACTAGATGATCCTTGAGGTCCCTTCCAACCTTACCATTCTATGATTCTGTGATTTGCACTGTCCTGTAGCAGGGAATTCCATACTTGACAGTGTTCAAGGAGGGAAGCCTGGTTTGTTTGGGTTTGAGTCATCTTTTGCTAATTTAATCTGTTTACTTAAAGGTACTAAGAGGTTCTAGTGAGTCAATACTTAATCATGTATTTAAAGTTAGGATTGTTTTCTGCTGTGTGTATGACTTCACATTTCATTACATGTTTTCATATTTGTTTGGTCTCAGAAGGTCCTTTTGCAACATTTGGCTTTAATATACAAGATAGCTTTGTATTATTGCCAGATTTTGCCATTATTGACTTAGTTTCCAAATGACCTAGGATTTGGCTGAACAGTGTGCACTCAAGGTTGACATCACATTGTAGCCTGAACAGAACCTGGGCAGTGGGAAAAAATGGACACCAAATTGTCATTGCAGTCAAGGAGGACTTGGTGGATGCGAAGCAGAGTAGTTAAAACGAAATAGAGTCTGGGGTCCTGTGGCATGAGACCTTGTAGGTACCAGCAGCTCTAGTGTTTGAATAGAGATGGCCATGTGATTGGCTCAGCAGTGACCCGGTGGCCCTGGAACTCTGTTCTAAACCAGCAGTGGATGCCAGGCATGTCCCTTGTCTCAAGTACCATAAGACAATAATTTGCAAATTAGAGGCTGCAACCTTAATGAGGTTGTAGATGGTTTTAGACATTGGTGATGATGTTGAAAGATCCTGGTTTGTTTCTCTGTCTGCTTTGAAGGTAAGAATTAAGAATCTGTCACATACTCCTAGGTATGTGACAGATCTGTCAAGGCAGTACCTTTCTTCTCTTATTGAGAGATGAGCTGCCTGTGCTGGCAGTGGAGGTGGTGACCACCTGAGTTAACTGTGTCATTGCTCCCTTGGTCAGAGCTGCTGCTCTTGACAGCTTTCCCTCCTGTATCCCTACCAATCCAGAACAACTCTTTACAATCTCTACAACAAGGCAGGGAATTGAGAGTTGAGCAGGTGTGAAAGCTTAGGGCAAATCTCTCTGAATGATCTGTGTTCATGTATGATGTGTGGATGTTGTAGTAAAGACAAGGGCAATGAGATTTATTACTAAAAGTAATAGAAACTTCAGAATCACAACCCAGAATTGTTTCTAATACAATTTCAGTTTAGATACAGTCAGAAGTAGAATGCAGCTTGTGTCAAAATGTCATTTTGTGAAAAAGAAAAAAATTCTGAATATAAATGCTGCTTGTGGATCAACTGTTACCATGCACAACTAGACCTTAGAAGCAGATTCTTTGGACCTCAAACAATTTATGCTTTCTGTACTCCTGTATGTTCCTCTTTAAATGCCGGTGACAGACAATAGATAATTCATATACAGCAGCTCTTTCCTCTACATTTTGTTTCACACAGTTTGAGTTTCAAAATGTGTTCTCTTTTAACTGCAAATACAGGACACTATTGTGTAACAGATCTCACTGGTCAGAGTAGGAGAAAGTCATGTCCTTCTGAGGAGCTTCTGAAGGGGAGTAGCTGAGCAGTACATATGTTTAGTGCTGTCAGTCTTTCATTTACAGTATGCCATTGTCTTCTGAGAGGTCTTGAAAGATTGGATAACCTATGAAATAGGACCTGAATATAACATCAGAAATGTTTTGAGGACAAATATTTAGATTCTACTTTTCTTGTAATTGAAACAGTGTGCCTACAGATACCAAAATAAAGATGTGTTTCTTTGTGCCCAACGCCATCTTCCTTGCTAAAAAAAAAATCAGTGTTCTTTATTGACTAAGAGTTAGTCTGCCTTTTTATCCATTTTATTTTAAATTATGAACTTGCCTGAAAAACACAGCTATAAATATGTCTCTCCTCTGGGGTATTGACAAAGTATGTCACAGAAATATGAATCCCCTAAATTTAGTAATACTGGCTTGTTACTAATTTCAGAGTAGAATCTTCAGGGGACCATTGCACAAATATTCTGCAAGGTCTGTATGCCTTACGTTAATTTACCAAATCCAAATAAACAGAATTACACCTTTTGCCTTCATTATGGTCACATTTGTATGTATCTGCTTGCGTTGCAGCTATTTGAGCACTTGTATTATAATTATCCATGTATAATAATGAATGTTAATCATCCGTGTCATGGATTAAAGCCTTTTAGCAATGCTTATCAGTCTTTTTACTCTGCAGCTGCAGTCAGAGGTGGTAGCTGATGGGAGAATTTGGTTTGTCACTTACCACTGAAACCTGCTTGTAAGTGTGTGTCTTACTACATCATGTTCATGCACGTGTTGAACTGTCCTGAAGAAAATAGTGAATTTACTCATTAGTAAGGATCTCCCAAGGCATTAAAATCTAGTCCAGATATTGTTATGTGGTAATCACAGGGTCTTTATATGTGCCATCTAAAGTGCGTTTGCAGTATGGATTCACATTAGCAGAATAAAGGAATATGTGAAATCAGCTGTAGAACAGAATGAGAAATCAGATATATGCCCTGTTATTGAAGATACCTGTAGGAATGGCAGGTAATTAGTGTCCAGCAAAAAGAAGTTTGTTCGTGAATGGCAACTTTCTTCTTAAGGTAGAGCACAAAAAAACTCAACCCAAAATCTGATAAACTATTGAGGGATAAATAAAGAGACTTTTTCAGTATGTGTAGTAATAGGATGCTCCTCTATTGCTGACACTCTTTAAATGTGATCAGGTAGCCTTCCTCACTACTGCCTCACATTTCTCTCATCTTCTTGGGAAGCATACAGTAACTGGAAAAAACACTTTCAGAAATCTGTTTGATGTAGTTACTCCTCACGTTTAGCAGTAGTTGGAAAGCAGGGATTGCTGTCCTTGGATGGACAAAACCTTTCGGGTCCTGAATTGTAATCTACCTGTTTTGTGGTTATGCTGTTTGAGCTGTGGTACTAGGAAGAAGTACCTGTGGTAAGGGAGGATATTTACACCTAGTGATATTTAATCTGAAATAGCTTTTTCCTGTTGTTTTTTTTTTTTCAGTTGCCATCCTATTATAAATTTACCTTTCTCACTTTCTAACTCAGGATAATGCCAGGTGTTTCAGTGATTTCCTGCAAAGCTGCTGATTCATAACTTGCTTCATTTAATGAGAGGCATTGTCTAGAGCTTTCTAGCAGGACAGGTGGAGGTGGAGCCTGCTGCTGAGGCAACATCAGTGTCGCTGTGAAGGACAGAAGCGTAAGACTGCAGCAGAGTACAAATGTAATTGTTTCTTTACTTTCTCCTGATGGAAGTGAGGTAAAGGAGGGGCATTAGTTAAAACAACACCTGTTCATACATCCTTTGCACTGATGGTTGATGGAGTAGCAGATACGCTGATAGCCATTTGAAAATCCTTGTAGCTTCAGCTTCTTTTGTGCATTAATGGAAATGTGACTATTTGAAAGTGCCTTTTGAGGAATGTTTTCATGACAGACTCAAGAAAGCAATAGAGAATCCTACTCACTGTATTTCAAACACAAAAAAATCCAGTGCAAGATACCACAGAAGGATTCATACTGTATTAGTCAGGATTTAGTAATTATATGGGGCAGAGCCCTGGAATGAGTGTATTTCATTCATTTGTGGGATTTGGATTTGCACTCTTGTCTCAGTCAGGACAGGACTGCCAAGATCCATGTTGGATGGTAACAATAAATTTTTTGTTATAAAAATGTTGGTGTAACTGTAGACATTTTATTAGATTTGTGTTGCTCTGACCAGGGAAGATTTTAATTTTTTAAAATTATTTTTGAATGAATTTCCTGGTACTAACTATCTGATGTATTAAATAAAAGATTTTCTGGCAACCACTTCCTATTCATTCAGGGAATCAATTTTCTAGAGCAATGTTTTGTAAAGGGCTGAGTCTTATACACCTAGATCATGGCTTTTCCAAAAATAGAAGTGGAAGGATAAGACATAGGCATGATTGTTCCCCTTTTACATGAGATGACGTGTCATTATTAAAGCAGTGGCTATATAATGTGCTGCAGTGACTATATAATGTACTGCATCCTGTTAGTGTGTCTCGGTGGGCTTTCCCAGGATGGACTTGGTTAGAACGAGCAGAAATAGGAAAAAACCAAAAACCAAAAATGTGCAGACAGTGTAGCCCCTTGGAAACTGAACAGGCACCAGTAGGGTAGGCTGCTTTTAAATTCAGTTTGACAGAGTGAACTGAACAATTTTTTCTGCTGAAACTGTTTTCTTGGCACTCAGTAGAAATGACCAGTGATTTCCAGGATGTGATTTACTGAGAACAGAAAAATAAACTGATCTGCAGGACTTCTGCTTCAATACCGGAATCATAATACTAAATGATCTGAGGCTGAGTTTTCTGTAGATAGGAATGGTGCAAACAGGTCTGAATCCTGCAGCAACAGAAATTTGCTGTGGAAATATGTCTGAATTCCATAAACTCAAAGAAGGATAGTGCAGGGAATTTTTCCTACGCCTTAGCTTGTGGTCTTGGTCTGGATGTCCCAAAGTCCTCTATGCACAATGTATATATTGCAGTGTGTGCTGTCATATTATGTTTTGGAAGTAAATGTAATCATCTGAACTCTCAAACATTTTGCTGTTCTGAACTACCAACATACTGCTGATTTGAATGGTACTTGGTAGAAAGTTAATTAGATTTGTGAATGAGTAATTCCTAAATTTAAATGAGAAAACAGGATCTATGAGAAAAGCATAAATGAACTTGCGTTGTTTAAAGACTAAGGAGAATCATAACAGAAACATAAATAAGGTTGTTAAAAAAACAGTTTTCAGTGTTCATTGGATAGAAAAAAAAGTTAAAATAGTTGGAAGAATAGGCATTTTATAAATGGTAAATAAGTTTAAGCAGTGGTATATAATATGGGCTCAATCATCAGCTATTATTTAGGTTAGGTTAATTGTTTAAGATAGCGTAAGATGGTTCAATTGTTGGTGCACGAGAGGCAAGATATGATGGCCTCTCAGTTACTGGCTTTCTTGTTTCCTGCTGTGTGTTACTTTCTTTGGGAAGTCATTAATGGCTGTAATATTCTGACACAAGGAAACAAGTGTGGAAGCTGAACTAATACGTTCTCTGAAGAAGTGAAGAATTTAAGGACAGCAGCAAAGAGAACAGGAATAAAACCCAGTTGTTGAAGTTTTTCTACACTAGGAAGTCAGGGAGCAAGCATTTACTCAAAGATAAACTGCAGTGAACAGAAAGTTCTGATGCACTCTGCCTTTTGTTTATTTTACTCTTCTTCCTATTAATTTTTATTTAAACATATATGAGCATGTTGAAAATTGCCTCCCATGAGTATTTTATTCCAGTCAAACTTACTTGTCACCATTTTATCCATGATGGTTTTGCTGTATACAAGGAAACTCCATCTCTTCGCTGAGCTCCAGCAAATTGCTTTTATGTTCTGGTAATGAAGCTGTAATGCTTCTGTCCCTACTTGATCTGGGGAGTCAGCAGCAGTTAAGAGTGGACTCTCTCTGCTCTTTTAGTCTTTCTTCAAAAGAAAGCTTTTCCTTTAAGGGAGGAGTCTGCTCAGGGTTTTACCTGCCCTTGTTTTCTCACAGGAAAGAGCTATCAGGTACACAATCTGGTAACCAACCTCCTACAAGGTCTGGCTATCTCATGAAGTATGGCTATAAAAATCTATACGTAAATCAGGAGAAAGAAATGCTGAGCTGGTTTAATGGGGCAGGGCTCTTAAAAGAAAAGGGATTTTCCACTCTGTAGTAGTTTGGTTTGGTTTGAAGTGTGAGCATGTAAAGAGATAGGTGAGGAAGGACTCAACTGGTGCCTATATAAGTATCAAGGAAGGGAGCAATGCATTAACAGCTTAGGGCTCCTTCGGAGCAAAAACTGACCTTCACCATTAGGAGGACTAAATGTTCCCTGTGACTTGTGGCAAGTGGTGGTAGGTGCACTTTGTGTCCTTCGTCTATGATATGATTTTGGAGTTCAGAAAACACTGAGAAAAAAGATTCAAATTATGCATGCAAAATATGAGCATGCCAAGAGCTATCTGCATGCAGAAAATGTATGCTCAGAAGAGCTCAGTTGGACTTGTACAGATACTGGGTTTTGTCTGATCCGTGAGGATCAAGCGAGCTGCAAGCAGGTAGTTGTAAATGAAAGAGTAGGAGTTAGACATCATACAGTCTTACACCTGACATCTCTTGCTGGAACTAAAAAGAACTTTTCTGGTTTGCATATGTATTGATGTTGTAGGCCATAAAGGGCAATGTTGTTTTTCTGTACTGTGTCAATATATTGCTCTGTTTGGTACATTTTATTTCCTCATCCGTGCTAAAGATCAAGCCACATTTATGAAACACTTTGTTTCTTGAGAGCTGTGCGACTGTTTGGGGAACTGATCTGTAAAAAAACATCCATCTGGAAAGAAAGGGAGAAGACTGCCACATCCAGTAGCTCTGAAACTGGAGACCTGTACCAAATAAGGTGAAAAAAGTTTACAATTTCTTTGCAAAGCTAAAGATCCATGTAGTTTGTTCTAAGTAAACAGGACATGGACACACACACTTGAATAGTCCTATGCATACACTTTGTGCTAAATAATTCTTCTGTAACAAAACAAACTAAAACTTCTTGCAGCTTTGCAGTGATGAGGTTAACACTTAGCGAAACTCTTTCTTTTCCCCTTGTGTGTACCTCACTACAAGAAGGGGATTGAGGTGCTGGATCAATTCCAAAGATGGGCAACAAAGATACTGAAGGCTCTGGAGCACAGGTTTTTTGAGGTGAAGGAACTAGGGTTGTTGCGCCTGGAGAGAGGAGTGGTTGTAGTGACATGATTTTCAGTCTGTTCTAGAGGAGATGGCCTCAAAGTGTGTCAGGGAAGGTTTAGGCTGGAAAAATTTCTTCACAGAAAGGGTTGTTGAGCTGTGGAAGGCTTCTCAGGGAAGTGGTGGAGTTGGCATCCTTGAAGGGAATTAAAAGACATGCAGCTGTCATACTTAAGAGACATGTTTTAATGGTGGTCCAGCAATGCTGAGTGAGCAGTTGGACTTCAGATTTTTAAATGTGTCTTCCAAACAAAATGATTCTATGCACATTCATTCTTTCATCCGTCTGCACTTCAAAGATGTCATGTATCTTTTCCCCTGAAGTTCGTTTGCTGCAGTATTTATTTTTTTCTTCCCATAAGAAAATCTTTGGGGAAGGAAAATAGTTGCTACTGACTCTGAGTCATTTCCTCTTAGAATGTTAGATAGGTTACTGTTGTTTTTTTTTTTCTTCTCACAGCTAACGATTTAATTTCTCTCAGTAAAATATTCCAATTAGCCTCAAACCACCACACTTACACATTAGAGAAGCGATTTCAACCTTCCCTGGTCACCTGCATCTCTAGTAACATAGAGAAGGGAGATCACACTGAGCCTTCCCTCAGACATTTATGAAGGGAGGTAGTGAAAGCCAGGGCCTAACCCTTCTCATCTTACTTATTCCATTGCTTTGTATAACCTGTACAGCATCTTTTAACCTGCACAGCTCCTTCAAAGAATCTTTGCTTTTGGTTCACTCACAGATGATATAGAAAAAAAAATGGTCTATATGGCTCTACTACTGGATTCAAAAGCAAGAAGCACAAGTGATATACCCTATTGCACAGATAGAGATAGGCCCTTCAGCACTTTGATCTCTTCTACAGGAATCCCTTCATTTTATCTTTAATTCTTCATTCCCTCCTTAAGATTTTTTTTCCACGGAATTTACTGTTACAGCCTTTTCTACATAGTTTTGCCAAAAGAAGGTTATTTCATTGAGAGCAATATAGAGTAGATAAGATGTCTTCTACAGCACATATAGTACTTTAGCTAAGTCTGATGGTGTTTTCATTATAATTCTCTGTATTCAAGGATTTATATATTGTCCTGAAAAGGCTTGGCTTAGAAATAATAGTTTGGAAGAAATGTATGTACGTATTTAACTTTCTAAAATCAATGGTGTGATTTGGAGATCTGTGGGATGAAGGAAGAAAAAAAAAAAAAAAAGTAGTATCACTTTTTCTTATGCATTTCATTTATTCCTAGTAACTCTAAGCTTTTAGAAGTGTGTATGATGCAGATGCTGAAAAACATCTACTTTTAGCAAATAACCTTTCTATCTTTAGTTCATTCCTCCCTTCCCAACTCTAAGTACCACCACAGTGGTCGCTGTCCCCAAAGGCACCCGCACACTTTTCCTTTGTTTAAAAGATTTCTTTTCTTTTGACATATCTTTCATTCTACTTGTTATCAATGAGACCATTCATAGAATCATAGAATCATAGAATGGTAA
>VWZE01008861.1:0-13718 GCA_013396675.1 Eubucco bourcierii
CTACCCACCCATCCAGCCAGTCCAGATCCCTCTGCAGGGTCCTCCTACCCTACAACAGACCAACACCTGCTCCTAACTTGAATGTGGCCTTGAGCAACCTGGTCTAGTAGGAGGTATCCCTGTTCATGGTAGATTTGGATGAAACTGAATGATCTTTGAGGTCCTTTCCAACCCAAACCATCCTATTATTCTATGATTCTGTGATTCTATGATTCTGTGATTCTGTGACTTGGTTCCCTTTCCCCACTCACCCTGGAAGTCAACACTGCCCTGGGGCTATGGCTGGGGAGGAAACAACTCTGTGGGCTATGGGGAGGTCTTGTTATAAAATCATAGAATGATTTTGGTTAAGGTCATTAAGTCCAAACATTAACCCAGCACTGTCAGGTCACCACTAAACCATGTCCCTCAGCACCATATCTCCATGGCTTTTCAGTTCCTTCAGGGAATGGGGCTCCACCTTTACAGCTCACTTGTCTTCTCTGACAGGGTTTTTGAAGTTCAGAGAGCTACTTGGTGCTGCATGCTTTATGAAATTAAAAGCACTTCTACAGCCGACTGTGAGGAAAACAAACTGGGACATCCCTGGGGCAAATTCTGGGTCATGTTTGAAATGTGCACACACCAACTCTGCACGCAGGAAGGGTCACAGGCATGTTTCAGTGCATCCCTCCATCCATTCCTCTTTCAACCTGCCACGCTTAATTCTTCTGACCAAGGTCAAAAAGGCTTTTTGGAACTGCCTGCGATGATGCCTTCATATTTCCCCTGAGTGTCAGAGCTAATGTGGAAACTTTAGCAGAGTCCAAACAGTGAAAGATCTTCCTGCACCGAGCCTCTCAAGAAAAAGAAAACACAACACTGAGTTTCTTTTGTTGTCATTTACCCATCAGATCCTACACAGAGCTGCTTTTGAGTCCCCTTTCATCTCTCCTGACTAAAGAGACAGCTTTGCCACCAGCATCTTGTTTGCTCTTTCTGTTCGCTTATGGTCTTCCCAAAGAGATGTGATTTGTAGGTGGACATCTGAAGGAGATGAAGGCTCCTGGCTTAGCTCAGGGAAGCAGTTGTGTATACATCTCCAGAGAACTAGAAGCCTTTGTTCATCTGCAAGGAGCAGAGAAGCAAAGTGTCTGGGCCAGCATCAGCAGTGAGGAAGAGAGCCAGCCCAACGCATTATGGTTGCTGATGAGTGGGGTGAACAGAAGCCTCAGAAGCCTTGAAGGTGGGGAATGTGAAATAATACAAAATGGGGCTGTGGAAGGGAGTAAGATGGAAGAAAAGACTAGGTGTGGCTGGAGAGGCTGGAGAGAAACAGCACAGAGGCAGCAGTAAAGCCTGAGAAGGAAATGCAGCCAGCAGAGAGACTGTCGGATGGCAACTGAGCCGGCAAGCAGAGGACAATCCAGAACTAAGCAATGGCTCAGAATCCCTTCCTCAGCCCTATCTTCTATAATTTTTATCCTAAGATTGGTTAGTATATCAAGAGAGGTTCTCCCACCCCTCTGCTCTGCCCTGGTGAGGCCATGTCTGGAGTACTATGTCCAGTTCTGGGCCCCCCAGTTCAAGAGGGACATAGAACTGCTTGAGAGAGTCCAGCACAGAACCACAGAGATAACGAAGGCAATGGAACAGCTCTGTTAGGAGGAGAGACTGAGGAGCTGGGGCTCTTGACCTTAGAGAAGAGGAGACTGAGAGGTGACCTCATTCACAGTGACAAAGTTCTAAAGGTGAGTACCAGGAGCATGGAGCCAGGTTCTACTCACAAGGGGCAATGGGTGGAAGCTGAGGCATAGGAAGTTCCATGGAAACATGAGGAGGAATTTTTCCCCTGTGAGGGTGACAGAAGCCCTGAAAAGGCTGTCCAAGGGGGTTGTGGAGTCTCCCTCTCTGGAGATATTCAAAACCTGCCTGGATGTGTTCCTGTGTAATCTGGTATAGGAGATCCTGCTCTGGCAGTGGGGTTGGACTGGATGAGCTTTTGAGGTCCCTTACAGCTCCTGACATTCTGTGATTCTGTGCTTGCTGCTTACCGAAGCAAAGACACATCTGAGAAAGACACAGTCCATGCATTAGCCTCCTTCTCTGCCCAGCTCTGAACCAGATCCAGTGGAGCAATGCAGACCTTCAGCTCCCACACAGCCCTTCCAGTGACTGTTCCTTTTGGGAGGGGAGCACATCAGCCCACCATTATTATTTATTAACATCTATTTCATGCCAGACCTGAATTTCTGACCTACATTATGGTTGAGCAAAGAGCTCAATGAAGGAGAATTTTGCCTAGAGTACGGACTTTAAATTTAGGTCTATTAATTATTAATTGCTCTATTTATTTATTCAAAAGCCCCGGTGAAACGGGAGTATTAGCTGTTTTCTTTTCTCGTGAATTCATTCTCTTGCCTGGTCTCATCTGGATTTGCCCATGTTCTTCCTCAAAGAAACAAGTCCAAAAGTGTATGGGGGAGGGGGGTGAAGGGGAGGGGGTGGAGAGAGGGTCAGATTTCTGGCCAGATGGGGCAGGGTACAGCCACATTTATTCTTCTCTTACACTGCTTGGTAGAACAACAAGCTGGCAGAGAGAATGAAATATTAGCTTCATTTCCTGCAGATCTGGATTTAATAACAACAACAACAAAACAAAAAGCCAAGGATGGAAGAGGCTGATTTTAGAACAACAGGCACCAAAACTACAAAGACTCTGCCAGCCACTGAGAAATCTTCCACTACAGTGGTCTCCTGATTGGGAAGGTATTGCAGAAGATCCTTTTCCATCAAGACTGCTTGCCTAAGAGCTTCTCTGGTTGTTCAAGGTTTGAAGGACGTATCTATGTCAATGAGCAACACTTAGCTGTCTTCACAGCATATCCTGCCTCCATCGTGATTTCAGTTTCTTGACAACCCAAAAGAGCAGGAGTCTGTAACCTTCCCTTATGTGCTCTCCTTCACATCACCTGTGAAAAGACCCTGCAGAAATGCAAACCTCTTGGTGCTGTCAGAGAAGAAGGGCAAACCCACGCACCCGACAGTCAGAGCTGCCAGGCACCATGGTGTGAGTGTTCAGATGGAACATTCTGATGGTTGCTGCTCTAGACCTCTGACATCCTAAGACATCTCCTGGGGACATAAGAATGCTGTATCCTTGTGTGGCTTAGCGTCACCCATAAGCCCAGGAATAGTAAAGAGACCTTTTTGTGTCTCTGAATGAGGGGAAATCATGTCTGACCCATCTGATAGCCTTCTGTGATGGGGTCAGTGGCTGGGTAGATGAAGGAGGAGCAGGGGATGTTGTGTACTCTGATTTCAGCAAGGCTTTTGACACCATCTCCCATTATATCCTCACAGGTAAGCTTGAGAATTGAGGGTTAGATGAGTGGAGAGTGAGATGGGTTGAGAACTGACAGAACAATAGAGCTCAGAGGGCTGTGATCTGTGGGGCAGAGCCCATTTGGAGGTCTGTAGCTAGTGGTGTTCCCCAGGGGTCAGGTCTGGGCCCAGTCTTGCTCAACATCTTCACCAAAGAACTGGATGAAGGAAGAGAGTGCATTCTCAGCCATTTTGATGATGATGCAAGACTGGGAGGAGTGGCTGGCACAGCTTCAGGCTGTGCTGCCACTCAGCCAGACCTGGGCAGGCTGCAGAGTTGGGCAGAGAGGACCCTCATGAAACTCAACAAGTGCAGATGTAGGGTCCTGCACCTCCAGTACGGGTGAGGAGTTGACCTGCTTGGTAGGAGCTCTGTGGAGAAGAACCTGGCAGCGCTGGTGGGCAGCAGGTTCACCATGGGCCAGCAATGTGCCCTCCTGGCCAAGAAGGCCAAAGGGCTCCTGGGGTGCATTCAGAAGAGTGTGAGCAGCAGGTCAAGGGAGGTTCTCCTGCCCCTCTACTCTGCCCTAGGGAGGCCTCATCTGGAGTACCGTACCCAGTTCTGGGCTCCCCAGCTCAGTAGAGACAGGGAACTGCTAGAGAGAGTCCAGCAGAGGCTACAAGGATGATTACATGAACTGGACATCTTCCTTATGAGGAAAAGATGAGAGACCTTGGTCTGTCTGGCCTGGAGAAGAGAAGGCTGAGAGGGGATCTGATTGATGTTCACAAATACCTTAAGAGTGGGTGTCCATCGAATGGGCCCAGCCTCTTTCCAGTGCTGCCCAGTGACAGGACAAGAGGCAATGGATAAAAACTGGAACCCAGGAAGCTCCACCTCAATATTTCAAAGCCTGTCTGTACGTGTTCTTGTGTGATCTGCCCCAGGTGAACCTGAGTTAGCAGGGGTGTTAGACTCAGTGACCTCCACAGCTCCCTTCCCACCTCTAGATTCTGTGATTCTGGGGTTAATCATAGAATCATGG
The DNA here is from genome assembly GCA_013396675.1 of Eubucco bourcierii. NCBI lineage: Eukaryota > Metazoa > Chordata > Aves > Piciformes > Ramphastidae > Eubucco > Eubucco bourcierii. The sequence goes on from VWZE01008861.1 coordinate 4,350, forward strand.
AATGGTAAGGTTGGAAGGGACCTCAAGGATCATCTAGTTCCAACCCCCTGCCATAGGCAGGGACACCTCCCACTAGTACAGGTTACTCAAGGCCTCATCCAATCTGGCCTTGAACACATCCAGGGAGGGAGCATCCACAACCTCCCTGGGCAACCTGTTCCAGTGCCTCACCACCCTTACTGTAAAGAACTTCCTCCTAAAGGGTTCTATCACTTGATGTATTTTCAAAGCAGCCAACCCAGCTGCAGGCTGCTGGCCTTCTGAAACTTGGGAGGTCAGAGGCATCAATGCCAATAATCCCCATCTCTCTCCTCCACACAGCTCCTGAAACACCAGCCACCATTTCAGCCCAGCATCACCTATACTCCCTTATTTTGTGCTCAGGAGTGACCAACTGAAGGCAGAGACTTCTATTTGAGTGCATTGTGTTTCCCCTTCTGTGAGGGTCTAGATATTGCTGCTGCAGAAATGCGGCCCCGAGAGCACTCCCGAGCAGCTCCTGGGATAAAGTGGTTTTATTTCCCACAGAAGTTTCCATACTGAGGAATTAAACATGATTTTTCTATCCAGAGTCCTTTTCTTTTGGGGTATTGTTCTGGCAGCTCACACAAGGAAGAGGTCCTCTCTTCACCAGCCTGAACTTTTCTCATTCCCCTCCCTGCCACCTCCTGCAATGTTCCTGAATCCCAAACCCCACCAAGTGCTCCTTCAATAAGCTCTTTGCTGCTGGTGGCTCAGTGTGCCCCCATGTCGTTAGGGGGGGGAAAGGCAGCAATACACACAGCACGTTAGCAGGCTGCTTGCTTCAGTGTTCTAATTGTGCACAGGCATTCCCTGGCTGGGAATTCCTTGGGCTATAAGAGTTCTGATGGAGCTTTTTTGTTGTGGTTTTGTTGTTTTGTTTTGTTTTTCTGAGGAGTCCATGTTTCACTCCATAGGTTTCAGGGTGGAATTTTCCTTCACATCCCTACTGCAGGGGCTGGCTGCACCTTCTGCAAGCTAAAGCTGGAGCATTTACAGATGAAAACTTTTTTCCCCATGGGATTTTAAGAGAAACTGATGAGTTGTTTTCCATGTGGTCAGGCATTGGAATGGGCTGCCCAGGGAGGTGGTTGAGTCGCCAACCCTGGATGTATTTAAAGGTCATTTGGATGTGGTGCTTGGGGATATGGTTTAGGGTGAACCTTGCAGAGTAGGGTTCTTGGTTGGACTTGGTGATCCTGAGGGGCTTTGCCGCCCTGAACATTTCTGTGATCCTGCATGCCTGTATGGTGCTAAGAGACAAGGTTTAATGGCAACCTGGCAGTGCTGGGTTAGCAGTGGGATGTGATCTTAAAGGTCTCTTCCAACTAAAATCATTCTGTGAGTTTGCAGTTCCATGGATGCACATGTGTGTGTGTGCGCACATGCAAGGAAGAAGCCTGTGGGCTAGAGGAGCCATGGCCCACATGTCCCTGCCGTGCTTCACAGCCAGTACAGCCATGTAGAAAAGCAGATGTATTGGGGCAGGGTTGCTACACCTCGAATGTTGTTTTTCAGCAGCCAGGGGTTTTTGGGGCTCAGTGTAGGCTAACAGGGAGTGGAGGAGCCATGGAGAGGGATGGTCTGTCTCTGGGGAGCATCAGCAGCCTGTGGCAAGTGAAGCACCTGGATCAGAATAAGCTTTCTTCCCACGTGGCACTAACTCTGCTTCAGCAGCTTTGCCTCCAAGAAGAGGCCACAGAGTTTCCCATAGCAACATTTTTTAATAACAGGCAAAAAGAGCATCATCTGCCCCTGCAGACACCAGAATCATGCCAGGCCCATCACTCGACCCTGGCAGAGATCTGCCTGAGACTCAGCCCTGCTCAGCAAGTAAGTCTGCACTCCTCCAGGCTAGAAACTGCTCAGGAGGGGGTAAAGTGCATTGCTGTTACTGCTGTAGGTGTTTTTATGAGCTGACTTCTGCTAGAGCTCCATCCTCCTCTCTTAGTCTCCAGGTCACTGGCAGAAGTAAACACTGCAATAAATCTCCTTTCTTCCACCTTCTGCAAGAGTTCCACTCTGTAGGTGCAAGGCAAAACTGCTTCTACATCCTTTTACAGTTCAGGAAAGTGGATAACAGCAAAGATAACCTTCCCTCCACTCCTGAGGGGAGAATGGCATCACCCTGCAGACCAGCTCTTCTCATCTTCAAAAAAAGGACCTTTTTTCAGTGCTTTCCACACAGTGTTTCGTCTTTTTGCACCAGTCCTGATCTGTGGTCCCTAAATACCTTCAGCTGCCAAGGTAGAGAGCTGCACAGATAATTTAGGCACTGCCTCGTCTCAATTTTCTTTTGGTCCCTTTCCAGAGTGCCACAGGAGCAAACCATGGATTTCCAGGTGCCCGCAGACCACAGGCAGAAAGCCTATTCTTGATCATAACAAAGGCTAGTTTGGGTCACAGAACAGCAATCTCCCTCACACTGCACACACAAGCCTCAGAGAACAGGCAACTGTGAAGGCCAAAATTTGTTTGTATTTTAATCCCATCCTAATTCCAGTTGGGGACTTCAAAGCTGGAAAAAAAAAAAAAAAAAAAAAAGCTCTCCTGCCACTTCAGAAAGCTGAACAATTTAGACACCTTCCTCAGGCATCCTCCCCTCCCAAGATAATAATCATCCCACCTTTTAGTGCTGCCACAAAACCAGCCACCCAGGACTTCAGCATATTCCCTGGGCTCTGTACTGACAGGAGGAAAAAGCACAGATCCTCTTGCTGTTGGAGTGAAGAGAGAATTTAATTTCATTGCTGGAACACAAGGCTTCTGATGTAGCAGGAGGATGGGCAGTGGTAGGTACCCACATCTCCAGATGTCTGCTCACATGTCAAGGAGGATGTTGGTGCAACCCAGGGCTGGGGGCTCAGCTGAAACAGAAAAAATCTTGCTGGTTGCCTCTGTGATTTTGGCCACATCTCTTTGTGATTCATTCCTCCACCTGTAAAGGGACCATTTTCCGGAGTAGGGAGGAGATTGTGCCCTTGGACTCTGCTCTGGTGAGGCCACACCTCAAGTGTTGTGTTCAGTTTTGGGCACCTCATTACAAGAGGGATGTGGAGGTGCTGGAGAGAGTGCAGAGGAGAGCAAGGAAGCTGGGGAAGGGGCTGGAGAATAAATCTTATCAGGAGCGACTGAAGGAGCTGGGGCTGGTTAGTTTGGAGAAGAGGAGGTTGAGAGGAGACCTCATGGCTGTCTACAGCTACCTGAAAGGAGGCTGTGGAGAGGTTGGTGTTGGTTTCCTCTCACAGGTAAATAGTGATAGAACAAGAGGGGATGGCCTCAAGCTGTGCCTGGGTAGATTTAGGCTGGACATTAGGAAAAATTTTTTCTCAGCAGGAGTGGTCAGGGATTGGAATGAGCTGCCCAGGGAGGTGGTGGAGTCACCAGCCCTGGATGTGTTTAAAGGTGGTTTGGATGTGGTACTTGGGGACATGGTTTGGGGTGAACCCTGTAGAGTAGGGTTCTGGGTTAGACTTGGTGATCCTGACGGTCTTTTCCAACCTGAATGAATGTTTCTGTGATTCTGTGATTCTGATGCCTGCCTTGGCTGGTGGCTGGTAGAAGCAGTCTGAGTAGTGAGGATTCCTCACCCTGTGCAGCTTGCTCCCATGCCTCCAAGCAGTGCTGCTCCAGGGCACAATGTGCAGCTGATGCCTCCAAGAGGAAGCAGTGATGGGGAACAAAGGATGACCAAGGGAAAAGTAGAAGTTTAAAACAAGAGCACACCTTCCCTTGCCCTTACAAATGCTGCCATAGCTCTGAGGAACCAAATAAATACCAATTCCTTTAAAATATCCTGGCAGAGGGGAGCTCTACAGACAGACACTTTCAGTAACACATACCCAGGGATCTACAAGTACCTGTCCAAATGCATCCAAAAGGGACGAAGTGGCTCTAAAGGGAGCTGGGAAAAGCAAAGAAAAAGCTATGACTCAACACTATCGAGACAAATAATGAGGGCAAAAATGTTCTGAGAACAAAAGAAATCCTAAGATTACTATAGATCTTTGATGGGATGGAAATGATGATGTATCTAATGTTCCTGCACCAAAACAAAAACAAAAACAAACAACAGCAGCAACAACAACAAAAATCCAGCAGGATCACGTAAATATTTATCTTTTGGATCCTGAAAGAAACCTGAATATTAACATCCCATAGATGAATGTATTCTTCTGCTCTATTCCGTATTAACAACAAAAGTTACTTAATACCCCTTCCTAGAGAGAAATATTTCTAAATCAGGACACCTAGATAATGCTTGGATGGTTCCTGAAAGCTCTGAAGCCCTCTCTAGGTAGCAAATGTCAAATTTTAATAACGTTTGGGAGAACCGAGAATTGCTTGCAAACTCTAAGGGAGGGAACTGTAAGTTCCATTAGCACTTTTAACATGTAACTGGGGCAGGGAAATGAAGGGGAGAGGACGAGGGAGACGAAGAAATTGAGAGAGAGGGAGGGGGGAAAGGGGGAAAAGGGGAAAAGGGGAAAAGGAGGAAAGGGAGAAAGAGAAAGGGGGAAAGGGGGAAAGGGAGAGGGAGGGGAGACAGAGGGAGGGGGANAGGCTGCAGGCAGGGGTTTGCTGAAGCATTTGTCCAGGAAAGAGAACCCTTCCAGTTTCCTAAGCACTGTGGGGGCGCAAGGAAATCACCTCTGTGTGTGTGTGTGTGTGTGTGTGGTTGTGGGTGTGTGTAGCACTGCCCGAGAAGATGCCGTGGTGCATGTGCACAGTTCCATGGCCGGTGCCCGCCTTTGCCAGGCTCCAAACCCAGCGCCCTCCCTCAGCGCAGTGCTCCCTCTCCCTCCTGGCTTACCCACCCCCAGGCCGGGAGAAAAGCTTTGACAGTTTCTGACAGAAAGACTAAATGCGAGCGGTTACCAAGCCTAAGGCGCTGCCGGTGCCCACACGTAAGCCTCAGTAAACACCACAAATCCCACAGCTTCAGAGGCTCCGGCGGAGTGAGGAACGTGTCCTACTGAACGGCGGCAGCCAGTCTGGCCCCCGGGGAGATGAAGTTCAGGCAGCCGCCGCTGCTCCTCATGCTCTCGTCCTCAGTATTGTTTGCATGGCCTCTCCCGTCTCAGCCTGGAGCAGTTGCTCCAGGTGGTTGGCTGTGGAGCTGCAAAAGGGCAGCCGGCTAGTTGGGCCAACCTACCTCACCGTGTGGCTGTGATGGGAGAAAGAAATGTCTGGTCTGCTTGAGAGACTCTGGCCCAGAGCCGCAAAGGGGTGTATTAAAAGGGCTGTGGTGACTAGGTTGAGGGAGGCTCTCCTGCCCCTCTGCTCTGCCCTGGTGAGGCCACATCTGGAGTGTGTCCAGTTCTGGGGCCCCCAGTTCAAGAGGGACATAGAACCACTTTTTGAGAGAGCCTAGCACAGAGCCACAAGGATGATGAAGGCAGTGGAACATCTCTGTTAGGAGGAGAGACTGAGCGAGCTGGGGCTCTTGAGTTTGCAGCAGAAGAGCCTGAGGGGTGACCTCATTCATAGTTATAAGGATGTGCAGGGTTGAGTGCCAAAAGCATGGAGCCAGGCTCTGCTGGGTGATGCCCGATGATAGGACAAGGGGCAATGAGTGGAAGCTGAGGCATAGGAAGTTTCATGTAAACATGAGGAGGAATTTTTTTCCCTGTGAGGGTGACAGAACCCTGGAACAGGCTGCCCAGGGAGGTTGTGGCGTCTCCCTCTCTGGAGATAATCAAAACCCACCTGGACACGTTCCTGTGTGATCTGGTCTAGGTGATCCTGCTCTGGCAGGGAGGTTGGACTGGATGAGCTTTTGAGGTCCCTTCCAGCCCCAGACATTCTGTGATTTTGTGATTCTGTGATCAAGAACAGGTTCAGTTTCTCCACACAGCGCGAGGTGACACTGAGTTTTGATAGGATAAACCAAAAAGCATCAAACCAGGAAATCTCCTCCCGTCCTGGTAAAGGGCTACTGAGACTTAACCTGGCAACTGTGCAGTGACAGCACCAGTCACAACTACAGAGCTGCCAGCTCTGCTGTTGGCCAGACACTCCTGCTTTCCACTGCACAGACTCCTCCAGGGTACTGAGGGCCAGAAGCAGGTGGCTGTATCATGCCTGGGATACCACCAGCGGCTGCAGAAAGGCACAAGTTCTGCAGCCTGTCTCTCCTTACCTTTGCAGGTCCTGGGTGAGCCCTCCCTCAGCAACACCTACTCCTCACCAGCAAATTCATCACAGCAGCTGAGGCTGTACCTTCCTTTGACACCCAGCCCTGTGCTGCTGACTGCATGGTGGGGAGATGATGGCCCTTCGGCAGCTCCCCCATCAACCCTGCAACGTCGTCCAGGCTTGAGCTATACAGGATACTGTGCTGCTAGTGCACATGAAGGACAACCAGCAAGCAGGTAAGGCTTGTCTGTGCCCTCAGATTTGGTGATCATGTTTTCCAGCACAACTGTGTCACTGAGAAGCCGGAAGGACACTGAAACAAAGCTCCCATAAAATGTTCCTCAGAGCAGGAATGTCACTGACACCACTTTGAGAGGGACTGTGGCTGCTCTGAGAACAGAAAGGGAGAAGGAAGGAGCCATCTTTCAGCACCGGTGTCTGTGAAACGGTGCTTTAAGATGCAGCCTTACAAGCTGGGATGGGCTGTGCCACCATAAGCACCCAGGAAGCCTGGAAAGGTATGATCAGTGATGACTGAGGAATACTTTTATTTTCACACCAAGTCCAAACTGGTGCAAATGAGAGCAGGGGGGACAGCATCTGTGAGCAGCCGGGCCACGTATCTTGGTCGTTCGTCTGCTTCGGTCCTTCTGGGTGGCTCTGAGATGCACAGAAACGTTCCCTCTCTGGAATTTGAGAAAGCTTTGCCAAGAGGCTTCAGGATTCATCTGAAGACCTCCCACGCCTCCTGCTGGAGACACAGTGCAACAGCAGAACTCTGGACGAACCTGGTGTAACACAGTGTGATGGTTTGGGAGTTCCCCGCCCCCCACACTTTGTAAAATGACCCAGACTAGAACTCAGTCGGCTGGAAGTTAAGGACTGGAGCTCTATTTACAGCTCAGCACAATGCACAAGCAGAGATATACACTATAGACAGGAATAGTTACAGACATATACAAGTTAAAGGTAACACAGAAACACAACTCCCCTCCCAGAAATCAGAGACCCCAGGAGGGGCTCCCAACCACCCTTCCACCTTCTCCCCACCCCTGTACCATACCCCAAGGTTTGCCTTATGCACAAGGTAAATTAGGAGGATCGGTCAGGGAGGTTAGAAGAAAAGTGGTTAGTGAAGATTAACTGGAAACAGAGGAGTCAGAGCCAGAAGCTGCTAGACCACCCGACACACTGTTCCCCCAGAAAGAGACAGACAGCGAATTACTTATCTATGTTTTGGTTATTTGTTTTTCAAAACAATCTCAGCAAGCCTATGAGTGAAGTAGACATCACCATGTTTTCTTTTCACAGCCTATAGGTAATTTTCTCTATTAAAATATTCCAATTAGCCTCAAACCAGCACACACAGCAAAGCATAAAAACGCAGATGAAAAGTCAAGTAAACCATGGCTCTGTATCCCACCCTGTTGCCCAAAACTTATTCCCAGGAGTAGAAACTAATAAAGAAACTCATAGCACATAAGATGCAAACCAGGACAGGTCTGCTGAGCTTGGGTGTTTAATTGTCTGCTGACATGGCTGCAAAGGCACTGGAAGTTGAGTGGAGGCTACAAAGATGCTGAGGGGCCTGGAGCAGCTCTGTGAGGAGGAAAGGCTGAGAGCCCTGGGGCTGTGGAGCCTGGAGAAGAGCAGCCAGAGAGGGGATCTAAGCAATGCTCAGAAGGTGGTCAAGGGTGGGCAAGAGCATGGAGTCACTCTTGTCAGTGGTGCCCAGTGACAGGACAAGGGCCAGTGGGCACAAACTGGAACCCAGGAAGTTCCATCCAAACAGGAGAAACTTGTTTGTTGTGAGGGTGCTGGAGCCCTGGGGCAGGCTGTCCAGAGAGGTTGTGGAGTCTCCTTGTCTGGGGAGATTCCAAACCCAGCTGAGCATTGTGATCCTGAGCAAGCTGCTATGGGTGATCCTACTTTAGATGATCTCCAGAGGTCACTTCCAACCCATACAAATGCTGAGATTCTGTGAAATTAGCTTCCAAACAACCTTCTGGTGCCCTGTAGCCATTCAGCTGTCAGTTACCTTATTAGCCCATGCTAGGCTCTGCATTGCCACAGGCTGTTTTCACAGCAAGCTCCAGCCCAGCTCAGGATCCCCCACTTGCTACTGAGTAACTGCATCATGGGCATGTCCAAGCCTCTTGTGCTGAGCCAATTCATAGAAGAAGAAGAAGGGTAGGGGGCTTAAAAAGAGCAATGACTTTGATTTGCTTCCATGCAAAGCCTCTTTACCTGTCCACGTGAGCTGTTGCAGCTCTGTGACTGCTGTCTGGAAGGTAGCTGCAGCTTGATGTTGCGTGAGGGACTGGAGGTGTGGGGTTGGAAGGAGCTTCGCAGGGTCCAGCATTGCCATGTGGTGTGATGCTTGCATTTCCACACCCCACCCTCTTCTGTCTGTGCTTTTTGCCCTCTCTCCTCCACTTCACACTGTTGTCTCTCTAGTACAGGCTGTTCCAGTCCCAAAAGATCTTCCTGACGATTCCATTTTGCTCTGGTTTCATTTCCATCCTTAGGGAGGTATCTTCCTCAGAAATGAGCTGGAATGGGAAAAACAGGGAAACCACCACATTTAGAGAGATAACTTTGTCCACAATTCCTTTTACACCTGCTGGTTCACCACAGGGAGGAGAAACAACACCATCCTTGGCAGGAGGAACACTACACTTCACTTGCTGTGCTCCAGGTGGAGGAGGAGTTCCCGGGAAAGCCTTGCAAGATCCTGCTGTACAGCTGCTGCTCTGGCTGCATAGTCTTGAGGAAGCTTGAAGAAAGGCCCAGTTTCGTTCAAAATACCTGGTTTTGTAAATTATTTGGCAAAGATGCTGCTGCCTGTTTGTCACTTAATGTGTTTCTAATCGAGCATGAAGCGAGGGGACTTGTCTTGCAGCATTTCATTTCCTACTGCATGCTCTACCCAGTGGTAGCGACAGCAGCTGAGTGGCCCAGAGGGAACTGGTAATGAAATTTCTCTAGCAGTCCAAAACAAAATCGTTTTAAATCTAGGCCCTGCATAAAACTATGGTGAAATTTCTGTTATCCTTGGGTTTAATTAAGGGATCAGTACTGGGTCCCATCCTCTTTAACATCTTCATTAATGATCTGGATGAGGGCATAGAGTCAGTCACCAGCAAATTTGCAGATGACACCAAGCTGGGGGTTGATGTTGCTGGGTTGGAGGGCAGAAGGGCTCTGCAG
>VWZE01008861.1:14161-25084 GCA_013396675.1 Eubucco bourcierii
TTCTTGCCTGAGAGAGTCATTGGCTACTGGAATGGGCTGCCCAGGGAGGTGGTGGAGTCACCATCCCTGGAGGTGTTCAAGGCGGGTTTGGACGTGGCACTTGGTGCCATGGTCTGGTCTTGAGGTCTGTGGTAATGGGTTGGACTTGATGATCTTTGAGGTCTCTTCCAACCTTGGTGATACTGTGATACTGTGATAATTCTTCATTTCCCAAAGCTGAAAGGGGCAACAGCAGTCACCACGTGTTTCTGACAACTGTGAGGGAGAAAGATTTTTACTTGAAAAAGAAGCTTCTGCATTCTATGAGAAACCAAAAGATGTATGAGGAGCAAGGGCTTCAAACTAAAGAAGAGCAGATTTAGATTGGATGTTAGGAACAAGTTCTGCACTGTGAGGGTGGTGGAACATTGCAACAGATTGCCCAGGGAGATGGTTGAGGCCCCATCTCTGGAGATATTCAAGGTGAGCCTCTGGGCAACCTGATCTAGCTGAGAATGTCCCTGCTGACTGCAGAGGGGCTTGGACTGGATGACCTTTGGAGGTCTCTTCCAACCCAAATCATTCTATGATTCTGTGATTCTATGATTCTATGCTATCAGCATCCTTCTATGGGCCCTGGCTGTGTGTCTGAGATGGACATGTGGACAGTCCTCAGCTTGGTGGCACTGGGGAGGTGACACTGCAAACACAGGTCCACAAGAGGGTCATTTCAATTGGGAGGGACCTTTAATATGATCAAGTCCAACCACTCTCCAACTCTTCCAAGTCTGGTGCCAAACCATGTTCCTCAGCACCACACCTCTGCAGCTTTTAAACATCACCCTGGGCAGCCTGATCCAGTGGTTGAGAACCCTTTCAGTGAAGAAGTTTCTTCTAACGTTCAACCTGAGTCAGTCAGTCTCACCTCTGTGCCTGGTAAGACCATGGAGCAGATCATCCTGGAGGCACTACTGAGACAGGAGAATAGTGAAGAGGTGAATTGGTACAACCAGCATAGCTTCACCAAGGGCAAATCCTGCCTGACAAACCTGGTGGCCTTCTATGAACAGGTCACAACATGAATAGCTGAGGGGCAAGCAACTAATGGCATTTACCTGGGACTGAGCAAAGCCTTTGACACTGTCCTGCACCACATCCTNGAGTCAGTCAGTCTCACCTCTGTGCCTGGTAAGACCATGGAGCAGATCATCCTGGAGGCACTACTGAGACAGGAGAATAGTGAAGAGGTGAATTGGTACAACCAGCATAGCTTCACCAAGGGCAAATCCTGCCTGACAAACCTGGTGGCCTTCTATGAACAGGTCACAACATGAATAGCTGAGGGGCAAGCAACTAATGGCATTTACCTGGGACTGAGCAAAGCCTTTGACACTGTCCTGCACCACATCCTGGTCTGCAAGCTGGTGAGACATGGGTTTGATGGGTGGAGTACCAGATGGATAAAGAACTGGCTCGATGGTCGCACCCAAAGAGTGGCTGTCAATGGCTCCATGTCCCAGTGAAGGCAGTGACAAGCAGAGTCCCTCAGGGATCAATCCTGGGACCAGTCTTGTTCAACATCTGTGTCGGTGCCATGGACACAGGCATTGAATGCAGTCTCAGGAGGTTGGTTACCACACCAAGCTGTGTGGTGCAGCAGACATGCTGCAGGGATGCCATCCAGAGGGGCATGGACAGGCTGGAGAGGTGGACACAAGCCAGCCTCATGAGGTTCAACAAGACCAAGTACAAGGTTCTGCAGTTGGGTCATGGCAATCCCAAGCACCAATACGGGTTGGGCAGTGACTGGCTGGAGAGCAGCCCTGAGGAGAGGGATTGCGGGGTGCTGGTGGATGAGAAGCTCAACATGAGCCAGCAGTGTGCACTTGCAGCCCAGAGAGCCAACCAGAGCCTGAGCTGCTCAGGAGAAGTGTGGTCAGCAGGGCGAAGGAGGTGATTCTCTCCCTCTGCCCCACTCTGGTGAGACCCCACCTGGAGTACTGCATTGAATTCTGGAGCCCCTGGGACAAGAGGGATGTGGAGATGCTGGAGCATGTCCAGAGAAGGGCCACGAGGATGCTCAAAGGGCTGGAGCACCTCTGCTATGAAGACAGACTGAAAGAGTTGGGGCTGTTCAGTCTGGAGAGGAGAAGGCTCCAGGGAGACCTTCTTGTGGCCTTCCAGTATCTGAAGGGGCTTACAAAAAAGCTGGGGAGGGACTTTTTAGGCTATCAGGTAGTGACAGGACTAGGGGTAATGGAGCAAAGCTGGAGGTGAGGAGAGTCAGACTGGCTGTAAGGAGGAAGTTCTTCAGCATGAGAGTGGTGAGAGCCTGGCATGGGTTGCCCAGGGAGGTGGTTGAGGCCCCATCCCTGGAGGTGTTTAAGGCCAGGCTGGATGAGGCTCTGGGGAGCCTGCTCTAGGGTAGGGTGTCCCTGCCCATGGTAGGGGGGTTGGAACTGAATGATCCTTGTGGTCCCTTCCAACCCTGACTGATTCTATGATAAACCTCCTCTAGGGCAACTTGACACCATTTTTTCTTGTCCTATCACTTGTTACTAGGGAGAAGAGACAAACACCCACCTGTCTCCAACTTCCTTTCAGGTAGTTGTAGAGAGCATTGAAGTCTTCTCTTAGCCTCCTTTTCTTCAGACTAAACAACCTCATTTCCCTCAGCTTCTCCTCACCAGACCTGTTCTCTAGATGCTTCACCAGCTTTGTCACCCTTCCTTGGACCCACTCCAGGTCCCCAATGTCTTTCTTGTAGTTAGTTCAAAACCTTTGGCACCAGGTTGACAAAATGGTGTGAAGCCAGCAGGGGCTTATAAGTGCAGGGGTTTGTGAGTGGGCTGGGAATATTCTCAATTCTTCTTTCAACCACAAAAGACCCACACAAACAGGAGAAGTTGCCCAAATGCCCACACTGGAGGAAATAATATTCAGTCACAGCCACAAAGTAGATAGAGGTAAAATAAAAACTACATTTGTTTTTTTCTTCCTATTGGAAGGATTAGTTATAGAAACATGAAAGAAATTACTTTTGGGCAAATCTGAATGAAACTAAGTAGGGGAAATTTAGTATAAACTGAAACATTCTTGGTAGGAAAATCCACTAAATCTATCTGGAGACCTTACTGTGACCTCTGGGAGAGCTGGAGAGGGACTTTTTACAATGGCATGGAGTGACAGGATGAGGGGTGACGGGTTCTAACTGGAAGAAGCTGTATTTAGATCGGACATTCTGGAAAAATTATTCCCCATGAGCATGGTGAGGCACTGCAACAGGCTGCCCAGAGAAGTTGCAGTGACTGCAAGGCTGGAAATGTTCAGAAGCATGTTGGACAAGGCAAAAAATGAAACTCATGTGCTAAGAAAGAAAAGGTAAAGCAAATCAGAAAAGAAGACGGATCCTATCCGTCCAAGTCTTACCCACAGCAATGCTGTTTTCAGCTCAGTGGGACTCTTTCCCTGGACTTCCTTACTTTAGAACCTGTCAGGTTCATGCTTTTAACAGTTTGATTTTACTTTAAAACTACCCTGCACCACAGTCATTGTTATTACTTCTACTAATCATTATTAGTGTCTGTATTAATGGGAGATGTAGGGACTATAAGATGACCCAGGTGCCACTAAGTGTGGTTCTTGACCCAGCCAGTGTCATTAGGGCAGGGGGGGAAAAAAGAAAGGCAGAATAAGCTTTACAATCAAGAAATTTAAAGTGATAATTAAAAAGCAGCTGCTTTCTAATTACTTCTCTTGCTCAAGAATCCTTAACCGTTTCATACATAAGCTCAGGCTTTCTACCACCTCTTAGGCAGAGGACAAGGAAGTTACCATTTAAAAAATTACATCTGAGAAACCTGTGTGATCAGAAGCTTTAAGGAAATTACCAAGTGTCAAGAGAGTTGGCCAACACTGTAGCTTCCTACCGCTGTTTTCCTTCAGCCCCTGTTTTCAACACCAAATTGCAGGCTGTTTCCCTCTTACACTCCTCGGTGCTGCAGCTAAGTGCAATGTGCTGCCCTGCTTAAGAAGCAATTTGATTACCTTCAATCATGCTTTTATCCACAGCTGAGATTAGTGAAAATATCAAAGCTTTCTAATTACACCCAATACTCTTTTCATTATAGACAATAAAGCCTGGACACTCATTTTGCCATTTGTTTATTATTAGCTTCCAGTCACAATCACTTGCAGCCCCCGATGCATCAGAAAAACCTGAAACATTTCAGACTGCAAAAAGCCAAGTGATAAGTCACTGGCTGCAAAAACAAACCTTTTTCTTCTTGGGGACTGCAAACCACTCATAAGTATTTATTTGATGTGGATGAATAAAATAAAATTCAGAGCTAAGTTTGCTGTAGGTGTCTTTAATTTAGAAGGGAGAACCCTGAGGTTTACAGCTCAGGCTCTCAGGCAGTGCCTGTAACACAGCACACCAGCGCAGCCGTGAGCAGCAGAGGTTCCACCTGTGAAAGCCCCCTGGAACTCTTTGCTTTGGAGTTCTCTTTGCTTTGAGCTGTGGTCATGCAGTTGATTTAACTTATCTTAGTGAAATAGCTTGCTAGGGATAACATCAGCTAGGAGAAAACTGCAGCACAAGCTGCCTCTAACATACATCATCTATTCTGTGTTCCAAGTGTGATCTGGTATAGGTGATCCTGCTCTAGCAAGGGGGTTGGACTAGATGATCTTTCAAGGTCCCTTCCAGTCCCTATCATTCTGTGAATCCATGATGCTGTGATCATAGAATCATAGAATGCTAAGGCTGGAAGTGACCTCAAGGATCATCTAGTTCCAACTCCTGCCATAGGCAGGGACACCTCCCCTCCCACTAGTACAGGTTACTCAAGGCCTCATCCAATCTGGCCTTGAACACCTCCAGGGAGGGAGCAGCCACAACCTCCTTGGGCAACCTGTTCCTGTGCCTCACCACCCTCACTGNGTGTGTGCAGGAGGCATTCCATCTGGCTGCCTCAGAGTCAAGCTCTAAGAGCTGCCTGACAAGGGCCATTCTCTCACAATGAAGCAAGTAGCAAAAGGGATACCCCCAGCCCTCCCAACACAGAAGGGAGTAGCTGTGACTCCCTGGGAAGGAGAATGTGTAAAGGGATCAGCAAAGGTTTGTGCAGAGCAAAGGCACAAGATGTACTGCAGGACTTGGGCTGGAGCAAGGACCACCTCTCTTAAGTCATCCCTGGAGAGGTTTAAAAGCTATGTAGATGTGGTGCTGAGGGACGTGTTTCAGTGGTGACCTGGCAGTGCTGGGTAAATGGTTGGACTCAATGATCTGAAAGGTCTTTTCAAACCAAAATGATTCTACGAGTCTGCAAAATGGTGTTCCCTGCTCAGGAGCTGAGCTGCAAGAGAGAAACAATTAGTAATAAACTGTGATCAATCAACTCTTTCACTTACTGCCCTACTTGGAGCTAGAACAGAACTAATTCTGTTGAGTGATTTTACTTGTTAGCTCAGTCTAGAAATAAGTTAGTTGAGTTGACCAGACTACAGCACAGATAACATCTTCCTGAGATGAAATATCAAGAATGTATCAAAGTGTAAAAAGAACCAGTGGCTAGAAGATGGATGCAGCCACATTCCTACAGAGAATCCAAGCTCACGTTCATAATGAGGAGGGGGAGGATGAAGGGAAGACTAAGTTCTTTATTTCTTGATTTCTTCAGACCAGAATTTAATGTCTTTCTTCATTCCAAGACAGTTTCATAGTTAAACACAAGTTATTTGGCTCAGGACATGGTAGCTGCTTGTGATATACAGAAGTGCACATTCCTAGGGACTGCCAAAACATGTGAAGGAAGCCGAGGAACAAACCACTGAGTTTTGAAGTGCCTGTGAGCAGAGACATTCCTCGCTTTCCAGTCCTTGGGCCAGCTACAGAGAGACCATTTCATATGGAAAAGCACTTCTGATTATCCTCTAAAACCACACCAGTGCAAATTCCCAGCCCCCCAGGTTCTGGAAAAGGCACTACTTGTAGAGCCAAGGCTCTCATGACTGGTCCTGGGCAGGCAAGCTTAAGCCCTGGGTTTCTGGCTATGGTTTGAATGCTCCTTCCCACAGCCACAGGGACTGATCTGGGTAAAAGGCAATCTCCTGCATGCACTAGTACTACTGAGACAACTAAGCAGCTTTCTTCTTTTTTGGTGGATTATTTTTAACCCAGTTCAGCTCTCTGCTCCAGTTCATGGCCTGCAAACAGCCTTGTCAG
Source organism: Eubucco bourcierii (assembly GCA_013396675.1). Classification (NCBI taxonomy): domain Eukaryota; kingdom Metazoa; phylum Chordata; class Aves; order Piciformes; family Ramphastidae; genus Eubucco; species Eubucco bourcierii. The sequence continues at coordinate 20,370 of VWZE01008861.1, forward strand.
CATGGCTGGGGATGGGCAGCCACTGCAGCACAAATCTGGCCCACAGCAGGGAATCCTAAAGCCAGCACTGACTTGGAGATGCCCAAGGCTGATCCAGTGGCTCATTGCGGCCACTGAGAGATCTGTCCTTCCTCCTCTCTCCTCACAGCATGGTCTCACCACCTCCTTTTGATGATGCTGGCAACTACCAGGCTAATTCTCTGCTGGATTAGACAGCCAGCCAGCTCAGAGAAGGGACCAATACCAACCAAAGGACTGTGCCTGCTGGAGCAGCTCTACGTACCTTCTGCATCACAGCATCTTTATCATCAAACCATACCCTCAAATTTCCACACAATTCTACAGAAGTCCTAGGGAAGGGCTCCCTGGCTCTGTACACTGATCTAAATCCTAGGCAGGATCATCCCGCCTTCATCGTCACCCCTAATAATCTGAGGTCCTCCTCTCATCAGCACCAGAGCTACCATGGCCAGAGTTAGCTCTCAAGGGTGTCTAGGACTAAGGACAAAGGCGAATGGTTGGAAGGCGAGGGAGAGTAGGGTTAGACTGGATCTTAGGATGAAGCCCTGAGCAAGCAACTCTAGTTAAGAGGCATCCTTGCCCATGGCAGGGAGGTTAGAGAAGATGACGTCTGAGGTCCCTTCCAACCTGATACATTCTGTGATTGATTCTATTATTCAAGATGAGTCAACACAACTGCCAGGGCCTGGAAAAGGAAAAAAAAAAAAAAAAAAAAAAAAAAGGGAGGGGGGGGGAAATGGGATGGACACCTAGACATTTCTTGCTTCCCAGCTGAACTCAGTCATGTTTACCCTGTGATTCATCAGGCTTAATCCAGTGACATCCATAAAGTTCGCAAAGAGCACCACACTGCTAAGGCATTCATGTTCTCCTCCTGACAATGGTGGAAGACTTATACAGCACGATGAGGCCCAAGACAGCACTGCTGGGCGAAGGTCATTACCACTTCTATTGTACAGCAGAAATAAACACACCCTGCAGCCATGCGCTCTGGGCTCTTCAAAGAGCTCTACCCCTGTGCCTCTTTCAGGGCCCATCCCACTCTGCTACAGTCATTTGTAACGAAGGGTTTCTGGCCCAGTTTCCTTCTCAGCCGTGTCATTTCCTTTTTCTTTTCTTTTGTGGGACATTTTCAGATTTTCAAAGGGAAAAAATCTGGATTCAGATTCTCCATCCAACATCCCATCCATGTGGAAATGTCCCTAATTGTGGCATGGCTTCTTAGCAGTGATTTTTAGACTAAAAGCACCTTAACAGTCTTCACAGTGAGTGCATCAGCATGATGGTCTTGCAGACTGAAGTCTCCTCTGTGTGCAGGAAAGCTGTTTGGGGAATGGCTGTAGGATTTTCCTTTCTGCTCGAAGCTCAGTGACCTTTCCTGGAGGCAGAGGCAGTTGGGTCCCAAGTCACTTGTTCCTTGAAGCCTGGGAAGCAGACACCAGCCTGCCGGTATTGATGTGGTAATGCCAAACATTGACCATCTTAAACAGAAGACTACTCAGTAATGTGAGGGCTGCTGTGCACGCCAGCAAGCAGAAAGACCCAAACGCTTCCTGCCTTTCCTTGGGCACCCTGTGGAAGACAGGCAGTTGTCCCCAGGGGGAGGCAGACCTCCAGCACTCCCCCTGTCTTTGCAGCGTTGTGGTAGAGGCACCTGGTAGTTTTCGGAAATGTCACTTCTGCTGCTGGGGTCAGACACTCCAGCTGACAGAGGTTCTGGCCAACTCCCAGCATCCTGAGATTTGAAGACCATTTAAGTAAGGTTGCTGACAAGCTGGATTCTGTTTTTTCCATTCTTCCTTGCATTATTTTTGGTACCATTGGCTCAGCATGAGCAGAAGAACCCTCCCTGGGAGACTATCCAGGATTTCATGGAAGAAGTGATTTGACAGTGGAAAGTCAACACCTAATTACATCATTCCTAACTGGTAATAAATTAGCTTAATTTAACCAAATCAGAGTAGATATTGAGAAATTAACAAATCATGAAGCACCTTCCCCCCAACCTTCCCTTCTTCCTAGGCTCAACCTCTCTCCCAATTCTCCATCCTCCCCCTCAAGCAGTGCAGGGGAATGGGAAATGGGGGTTGTGGTCAGTTTGTCACATGTTGTCCCAGCCGCTCCTTCCTCCTCAGTGGGAGGGCTCCTTACAGCCATCCCCTGCTGCAGCATGTGGTCCCCTCCACGGGAGACAATCCTCCACCGACTTGTCCAATGTGAGTCCTTCCCATGGGCTGCAGCTCTTCATGAACTGTGGGTCCTTTCCAAGAGCTGCCCCAAAGTGAGCTTCCCACAGGGTCATAGTCTCCTTTGGGTAACCTGTGCTCCAGCATGGAGTCTTTCACAGGCTGTGGGTAGAGATATGGTCCATTAGGGACCCCCATGGGCTGCAGAGGGACATCCTGCTTCAACATGGGCTTCACTATGGGCTGCAGGTGAATCTCTGCTTTGCTACCTGTAGCATCTCCATACTCTTCACTGGCCTCTTTCTCTCACATTCTCACACTTCTCTCCTACTTCAATTGCTGTTGCCCAAGTTTTTTTCCCCTTCTTAAATCTGTTATCCATGAGGTACTCATAGGCTCAGCCTCAGTCAGCAGTGACGCCAGACGGCATTGGCACTATCAGACATGGAGGAAGCTTCTAGCAGCTCTTCACAGAAGCCACCTCTAGTTCTCTGCCCTTGCCAGGCAAACCCAATGCATTGGTGACATTCAAGGTGAGGCTCGAGGACTAGTTGAGGATGTCCCTGCTGGCTGCAGGGTGGGTTGGACTAGATGACCTTTGGAAGTCCCTTCCAGCCTGGACTGTTCTATGATTCTATGATCTTATGACTATTAAACATATAGAGGCAGGAGACACACATTAAGTCCAGGCAACTCCCTTCCAATAAACTAGCATGCCCATGTTTGCAAGGAGGCATAATAGCTGTTATTTATAGCCTGCTTGCATATTTAATTTTCTTTATAAATAAAAGCTTTATGCCTCCCTTTGAGCCTGCTCTCATAGCCTCATACTACAACAGCTACACCAAAACTATTACTCCAAATTAGCACGGCATTTAGCATGCATTTGTATGACTTCTCCCCCTCTTTATTGGGTTTTTAATTATTTTTTTTCTCTCTGCTTATTCCTCAATCATATTTACAAGGCCATTGTCCTAACCTGCTGCCAGTTCAATGTTCTTGCACATTTCAGCACACAGACAGAAACTGCTAACTCAGGCAGCTCTGTGGAGATCTCCAATATTTCTGAGGAGTCCAAAGGTGCTGACAGCTTATGGTATGCCTTTCCCAGGCAAGTGCAAGTGCCTCAATGCCCATCTATCTGCCATTGCTGGGAGGGGTAAAATTACACAGCAAGCTTACCCTCCCAGCAGGAATTCTCTCCCCAGAGGTTAGAAACGGGGAACAAAAAGCATAGTACAGCTGGAGAGCTGACAAATGATACTTAATCCCGACTTCCCAACAAGCATCTCTGCCACACCACCTGCCTTTGCAGACAGTGTTCTGAACTCTACCTTCTTTGTTTTGCGTGACTAATTAACTCCTGCTGACTTAAATGATACATCAAGACCTGATCCTGGGGTCCTGCCACCCCTTCAACTCTCTAAGACAACCTCAGAACCTGCTCCACAACAGCAGATGCAATCTTGTTTTGTTTGGGTTACATCTTTTTTAATGGTGATACACCAAGACCTGATCCTGAGGTCCTGATACTCCTTAAACACTCCATGACAGCCGCAGAAGCAGCTCCAGGACAGCAGAAGTGGCTCAAGGATGGCAGAGGCAGCTCCAGGACAGCAGAAGCAAGTTCATTTTGCGTGGGTCACATCCTTTTTGTGATACATCAAGACCTGATCCTGAGGTCCTGGCACCCCTTATACTCTCCATGACACTCGCAGAAGCAGTTCTAGGATGGCAGAAGTGGGCCTCTGATTAGCTTGGAATTCATCCTTTCTTCACTCTGCAATTTTTCTCCCCTCCAGAGGGTTCTTTTACAGCAGGCACCTCGGGGCAGAGGGTGTTAGGAAAGAACGTTATTTCTCAGGGCTGAAGAAAAGGGGAAGTTGTTCCAAGCATCCAAGCACACACTTGGTCACCACAACCCTGCTCCCATGCAACGCCACTGCCAGCCGGAGGCATTGGAAAATTATGGCTACTCTATCCACCCCTCTCTCTGTCCCCCCTAACCCCGCCGTGCCTCTCTTGGCAGAGCAGCTTAACAGCTCGCATTGTTCCAAAGTTACTGCTTGCAGATGGTTTTATTTAGGATTCGTTTTATTGGTGAGCCACGCTTCCTCTCTTTATTAAATTATGCCCACGTTTTGTCAGCAGTGGTGCTGCCCCTAATTCCTGTGCAGCGCTGGAGGGTACCGTTTGCTGTCGTTGCTGTTGAGTGGGTTGGGTGTTTGGGGTGGGGGGTGTGCAATTGGAAACGACACCGAGCCAGGGAAACACAGCGTCTCTACAGTCGCTTTTTTCACTGGCAGAAGGGCATGAGGCTCCCAGCACAGCCGCGCACCGCCGGGCTGCCAGAAAGGCTGGCCCCGGGGCCGCTCGCCCCCTTGCCCAGGGCACTGGAGCAGCACCTGGGGCACGTCCCCCGCAGCCTATGGGCATGTCCCGCCGCCGTCCCCCCGGAGCTCGTCGCGGCTCGGCGGGGCGGCGGCAGGTGGCGGTGGCCGGGGGGCA
>VWZE01008861.1:25941-36755 GCA_013396675.1 Eubucco bourcierii
CGCGGGTCGCGAAGCGACGAGCTGCGGGTGACCTGGTGACATCACTGCGGAGTTCCCGCGGCGGAGCGGGTCGCGGCAAAGCCACGGGAGCGCCGGAACTCTGTGGGAGCTGCACCCCGCTCCCCTTTTCCGTAGGGAAAAGCTCCTAGTGTCCTTTGAGGTCCGTAAGAACTGCAGGTGTGCGCCCGGGTTGGAGTCAGGAGGTGCTCCAGCCCTGCGCTAAGACTTAATGCAAGACTGAGCGCTGTAGGACTCGTGGATCTACCGAAATTTCAAGTTTGGGAGGAGTTGCTGGAGGAGAGGTTGATCAGCTGGAGATGTTCCTCAGGGGGGCGTTGAGGTGGCCACAGTATATGGAATGGTTTGGTTGGAAGGAACTTTAAAGACCATCTGGTTTCAGCCCCCCTGCCATGGACAGGGACATCTTCCAGACAACTAGACCTTGTCCAGCCTGGCCTTTGAACACCTTCAGGGAGGGGACATCCACAGTCTCACTGGGCAACCTGTTCCAGTGTCTCACTTTCCCAGACACATGAGTTAACCGATCCTTCTGCAGTATGGAGCAACAGGATCTGGAGATGCCTATGTTCCATCCTGCCCTGTGGCTGTGTTGGGTTGGGAGGTAGATCAGTGGCTGCCAGCACAGCGCTAGCTTTGGTGTGGAGCTTGCTGGCTTGGGGAGAGCAGCCTACTGCTCCTCTGAGCATCTCTCTGGACCATGCATGAAGCACAGTGCTGCTTGGGCCTGTTTAAGGGGGGACTTGACTCATCAATGAGCTTTACTCGTTGCTGGTAGCAGTTGCTTTTCTGACAATTTAAGAAGGAGGACTTTTGAGGATAGTGTCCGATTTAAAATAATAAGGACAAAAGAAAGGACTTGAAAACCTCGGGCTTAGACCTGAAACCCTGTTGATGTACTAAGGTGAGGCCAGTTTCATTGGGATAGGGTGGGAGCAGGTGGTTTGCTCCTATTCCGTGCTGAAAAGATGATGGATGTGCCTGAAGTGGGAAGGAGAGAGTGAGGTTGTGTCCACAACGCTGCAAGAGGAGCCCAGAGCAGGAGGGCTTCTCCACTGTAGCACACTGGTGGTGTGATTTTGCTGCGGTGAGTGAGTGGAAGTTGCAGCCTCAAGTCAGAAATCAAAGTATGTGTATTGAGGAGAAAAACGACAAGTCTAAGCAAGAGAGGTCTTTTTGTACACTTGATCCTTCTGGGCTGTTGTTGGTTTGGTTGTTTGGTTTTTTTAATATCCTTGTTTCCTTTCATAACTCCTGGCTCATGATGGTTGGTTCCCAACCATATATGCAGAGGGGTTGAGGGTCTGTTTTTTTTTGTTTTTTATCTCCATGTCTATTTATGCCAGACAAATAGGTGTGTTCTGCTTATCTCTTCATTCTTAGAAGTTGCCACTACCAGGGCCTCTGTCTTCCTGGTCTGGCTTACAAGTGCTGCTAACCATCTCCCGAGCTCTTAAAATAAACCTCATACTCATGACATTTTGTAGGAGGATGCTTTAAATTATTATTGCCAGTCTTGTGATGGTGGCCTGTGAGTGGGAATTCAGGTGGAGAACCTCAGCGTAGTCCCAAAGACAAAAACGTTTGTTTGGTTTTTGTGTTGGGTTGGTTGTCGTTTTTTGGTTTTGGTTGTTTTGGGGTTTTTTTTTGTTTGTTTGTTTTTTTTGTTTTGTTTTTGGTTTTGTTTGTTTGACAGGCAGATACTAATACTGCCAGTTAGTCTGTCTGCTGTGTAGACAGAATAAAACTGCTAAAACTTGATACAGGGGTGGGTAACCATAAGAACTCTTGTTTCCAAGTGGTGTGAGCTCAAGTGGGACCTTTTGTTGCCCACCTTCTGTTGGGAACATGTGCAGCCCAGACCTGTGAATAGCTAGCTTTCCTAAGAAAGCCCAACCAAGCAAACATCACTTTTCTTCCATTCCAGTGGTCCTTCTAAAGCTGCACAGCAGAATGCCACTTTTCAGGAATCTCTGCTTGTTAAACTTGTCCGTGCAAGCAGTTTCTGGTCCAGCTGCCCAAAGGAGAAGCAGAGAGGGCGCGGTGAGAGACAGGCTCCTGTCACCCTGCATGCCATCTTCAGAAAGAAGATGGGGGGAAAGTACTTCAGAAAGGGAACAAGTATGCAGGTAAAAGAGGGCAAAGAGCAATCAGAGGAAAACACAGGAGTCTTCTACCTTCTTCAGAAGGTAGCAGCAGCTGAGGTGGATCAAGAAGAAACTTGAGGAGGAGGGCAGCACAAGCTTCTCATACAATCATGGAGCGATTTGGGCTGGAAGGGACCTCCAAAGGTCATCTATCTAGTCTAACTACCCTGCCATAAGCAGGGACAGCCTCCACTAGATCAGGTTGCTCGAAACGTGGTTGAGCCTGACCTTGAACATCTTAAGGTATCTCAAGCCTTAACTACATACCTGGGCAGCCTATTGCCGTGTTTCACCACTTTCGTGGTGCAGGACTTTTTCCTAACAGTTCAATCTAAGTCTGCAATTTCAAACCATTGCCCCTTGTCCTGTCATTGCAGGCTTTTGCAAACAGTCACTGTCCAGCCTTCTTGTAGGCCCCCTTCAGGTAGTGGAAGGCTACCATTAGGTCTCCCCAGAGCCTTTTCCAGGCTGAACACCCCCAGCTCCCTCAGCCTGTCCTCACAGCTGAGGTGCTTCAGCCCGCCAGTCGTTTTCATGGCCCTTTCTGGAGCTGCTCCATCGGGTCCGTGTCCTTTGTATATTGAGGGCTCCAGAGCTGGACACAGCACTCCAGGTGAGGTCTTAGAAGAGCAAAGTGGTAGAATCACCTCTGTCCATCTGCTGACCATGCTGCTTTTGATGCAACCCAGACTGCCATTGGCCTTCTGGGTTGCAAGTACCTGTCGTTGGCTCATGTCCTGCTTCTCATCCACCAGCACCTCCAAGTCCTTTTCTGCAGGGCTACTCTCAATGTCATCATCCCCCAGTCTGGACTGGTATCTAGGGTTGTCCCAACCTAGATGCAGGACCTTGCATTATACTTTATTGAACCTCATGAGATTCATCTCTACCCACCTCTCCAGCCTCTCCAGGTCTCTCTGGATGGCACCCATTCCATCCTTCAGACTTATCAATAATATCACTCATATTAGAGACATTAAGCTTTAAAATGCCCATGTTGTGATTACTACATGGTACTCTATTTACAACAAAGACAGGAATGGTTGAGAGCAAGGAGGGAGAAAAGCAGGGGTGAAGGGGATGAATTTTGAGTTGGCATCTAGAATCATGTTTACAGTATGGGTTTCTGGAGGTCTAAATGCTGTCCTCAGTGAAGACAGTACCAGCAGTAGCACTTGTCCTCCTTCCATTTCAAAACCAGTACATAATTGCAAGAACTTAGGTTTCTGCTGAGAGACAGCCCAGCAATTAAACACTGACACCTAAGGCTTTGCTCTTGTGCTTCCTGGTCACTGGTTCTTGGGTCCGAGCAGGATGGCTCATATTCTGAGAGCTCATCTTCGGAGTCCTTTCCTCTCTGTGAGGAAGCACTCTTGCATTTCAGCCTGGGAGCTGTTTCTCTGCAGTCAGAAGGTAAAAACATTATAGATATAATTTAAGGCTTAAGCTGCAGAAGCTGGCAGCCTCCAGAGAGAGATCAGTAATGTGTACTGCAGAAGACCGTTTCAGTGCAGTCCCTTGGTCACGGACAGCCGTCAGTAAGGGGCCCATCAGAAGGGGATACTTGTAGGCAAAGTCATCCAGTTTGAGCATGCTGGGATAAATGGCTTTGTTCCTTTTCTCTCTCCCTTCTCTTCCTCAGGCCAGTCTGGCCTTTCAGCAAGGCTTGTTTGACTTGAACTTGTCCTAGAGGAGGGACCCCAGCAGCTTAACCAGGCTGCTGTCAGCTGGGGGGTGGCTATTGTGGTGGAAACTTGACCGTGGGTACTAATGGTGATGTATGAGGTCAGTGTTGTGAACGTGCTTGGGAGGTGATGTGGGGGATCGTCTGGTGCAGGAGCTCCAGATTGTTTGGTTGTCTGCTCCTGAGAGCCAGCAGGGCCCCTCCCGGGCACACTGGGAAGCCCACCCTCTGAGCATCACCAAGCCAGGTCATCCTCATGCACTGGGGAGTGTTGTCTCTAGGCTTCTGGGTGTGGACTGGGTAGCACATAGCTCCCGTGGCCCCTGTGAGCACCCTTGCAGGGTGTTTGAGAGTGTTGGAGATGGTAGTGATGACATGGGTCAGAGACATGAGCTGCTGACAGGCTGATAACCAACCTGTCCAATATATTTCTTTTCAGTACAGTGAAGCTTCCTTTTGAAAATGGATCATATAAACAGTATTGGAATATGCTGAGTGGAGTTAAATGTGGTCCTTCAACTGCAAGCTCAGCTGAGAGAAGTGTACATAGCATCTTCCTTGAAAGACACCCAAAGTTTGGGTTGAATTAACCTTCATATTCCTATCACATTCCTCCTCACACTTTCCCTTTGGATAAACTTTGACTTCCTCATATCTGTGTAAGTTGGGGGGTTTTGCTGTTGGGTCTTTTGTTCCGAGTCTGCTTGAGTTCTTACCGTGGTCTGCTGCTTTCTTTGACAAGGGGACCTTTTGGTCATAATAGCTAATGAGGATTACAATAAATGTACCACAGTGTGCAGGGTCCAGTCCTTTTTATCCCTTCAGAGGACATTAATGAAAACACTTGGACTGAAGGAAGACTCACTACTGATGACACATGAGCATACCTTTGTGTACTGAAAGAAGACTTAACACTGATGGCACAGGAACATACCTATGTGAGCAATGAAAATAGGTTCTGCACTTGTCCTGGGTACACAACTAGACACGTGGATTATCTTTTTGGTCCTCAAATGAGATCAGTAAGCTTTGGAGGAACAGAAGCTTTTTAGTCTCTTTGTGGTAGAGACGAGAACTTTGTTATGTGTGATCTGTGTGTGCTTCATTCCTTGAGAAGATCTTGCCAAACTGATGCATGTCTGCAGTGGTCCCACTAGCTAATGGTGCATTGATGCTGCTGTAAAGGAGGTTCCTCCAGAAAGGTGGATCCACTTACTCTGTCTCCTGGCCATGCTGAGAGCTAACGCCAACTAAATCAGATGCTAACGCATGCTCTTTAGGTCTGATGGACTTAACTGCTGATTGGGATTTTTTTTTTTATCTGGGCATCATTCTGTAGTCAGGTGTTGAAATGTTGCTTTTGAATTCTTTTGGGTGGTGAGCTTTTGTAGTCCCTCAGTGTATCACATATGTGAAGTCACCGTGACCTGCTCCACTTTCCTCTTGGACTGGAATGAGTTTTGGGGCTTTTTCCATGCCTCTGCTAATGAGCAGTTTAAAATGTCCGTGGTGTAGAGGACCAGATATTTCTGTGCAACCCAATACCTTTATGTAGGAGATGCACTTGAGGAGCGGGGGCTGAAGGAATGGACGAGAAGTGCTTGACCCAGGCTGGAAATTGTTTTGTAGTTAGCTGCCTAAGGATATACAGGGTCTGCACACCCTCTCTGTATGGAAGGGAATGTGCAGCTCAGATGGTGGTGCTGGTGAATTCAGCACACGGATATCTGATTTCTTGGCAGGTCTGACACTGGGAGTATCTGAACTGCTGCCTGCCCCAAGGAAGAGGGGGTCGGTGTGACCCATGCTTAGCCAGTGCTCATCCAAGCCCTGTAATGTGAGTCCCAAACCTGCAGACAGATTTACCAGCCCTGAATAATGTCTCTTGTGCTGGGAGATCTTATCTCCCTGATGGCCTGCAAGAGGGTAGAAACCAGGAGGAGTAAATAGCTCTTGCTTTTGCTTCCTCTGCATTTTGTGGAACGGCAGATTCGTTCTTGCTCTGCCTGGTGTCTTTGCTTTTGAAGGACTGAGCCAGTATGGCAGAATTTTAGGAACCTATGAAACTTTAGTTTGCTCCTACATTCTTGTTTTCCCCTCCCAGATATTCTTTCCTTTTCTCTCTGAACGAGTAAAAAGAAGGGAGCTGCTTGCTGTGTGCTGAAGCCCTGTGAAACCACTGTAAGAAACACAGAGGAACCATCACATACCATCCTTCAACAGAAATGGGCAGGCACCATCTTGACAAATGGTACCAAAAGAGGACTTCATACAATCATAGAATGGTTTGTATTGGAAGGGACCTCCAAAGGTCACCTAGTCCAACCCCCCTGCAGTGAGCAGCGACATCCTCCACCAGATCAGGTTATCCAGAGCCTTGTTGAGCCCAACCTTGAATATCTTCGTCTTCACTTTGCATTTGTCCCCACAGGTCCCAGCTGAATGGGAATCCTCTCCAGCAGCTGAGGCTGGCTACCTAGAGGTATCAGTGATGCAGAGACTTAAGCTGACCTCTGATTCCTGAACCATTTGAGCTCAATAACCAGGTGTCAAAACCTGAGGGTTTCTCATCTCCCTTTGGGTGATTTGCAAGTAATACTGTCTGCTCAAGAACCTTTCCATTCTGTGGTGTATTGACAGTGGTACTGTGTTTTGTGGGGTTTATGTGACAGAACTGAAGGGCAGTCTTATAAAAACCCACCAGTGTGTCTCAAGGCAGACCAGCACTCAGTGTTACTGTTGTGTGTTGCTGGTTTTCTGCAGGAAGTGGGTGCTCAGGTGGATGGCACTGAGCTTTCTGCTTCAGTGGGATGACTTGAGTTTTGTGCATAGCTTGGCTATGGCTTACAGATGTACAAGTCTGGCCATCCCATCATCAGTCCATCCTGTCTCATCCTCCAGCACCACTAAACAATCTCTAGAATGAAGAAAAAGGCAGAGTGCTGCAGAAAAAAAAAAAAACAAAGAAAAAGCTGGAACTCGGAGGAAAGCATTGAGGGAAAGGTTGTCTTGTTAGAAGATGGATGTGCTCTCCAGAGGGGCTAATTTAGACACGAAGGAAAAATATGGGGATTTGTTTTCTGGCTGAGTGCCCATCACTGAAGGGCACCAGAGGCTGAAATGCCAGGCAGCCCTGGTGGTGCTGGCACTTCAGCCCGTGACGGTTGGGTTGTATGAATTATCTCTCTGCCTCCAGCTAATTTTATCCTGTTGATTTTTCATGAATCATTTCCCATCTCTGTGGGTTAGAAATTAAAGTGGAAGTTTACTAGCCAGAATAGCCACATCTGCTATTTAGAAAGCACTGTCTGGGGCTTGCTTCCTGTCTGCCCCCACACCTTCCCTTGTCTTTTTTTACCTCACTGAATCGTTGGTGTTGCTTGCCCAGGGAAGTTTTTCGATTGGCCAACCTGCACAAACGCAGAGGTCCTCTGGGCATGCATGAGTTCATAGTGGGTGGCCAGGTGATGTGGGTGCTGAGTGCTCTGTGGCAAGGTCCCAACCGTGCAATGAGGCTGGCAGTACCTGACCAGGCTTCTTGAATTTCCTGAGTGTGCCTTATAAAACATTAAAGGCACTCAAGTGTCTTTTCCCTCTCCCAGCACAGCAGAAGAGCACGAGAGCTGTGGTGGCCCAGCCTGCTGCATGCCTACCAGACTTCCTCACTTCAGCTTTTTTGTCTGTTCACAGAGTAGACTAAAAGGTCATTTGGGCAATGAATTCGTATCTCTGGTTTCTGTAAAAACATCTTGTCTGATGAAAAACTTCACTTTTGAAAGACTCTTTCCCTTGGTTCAGCTGTGTGTGCTTGATCGCCATCGCGGCTGCCATCTGGGCCAGCAGGATGGAAAGGATAAGTTGATTGTCCAGAAGCTGAGTCCTCTAAATAGGGATGCAGGGACTTGTGCAGGAGTTGTGTAGCCTGGGCACTGTGGGCGAGCAAAGCTTGGCTGGCAGGTGCACTTAGAAAGACGCATGCTCCCTTGAAGCAAGTGAGCACTAGGTAAGCAAGAGGAGGTCTCTAGCTTGCCGATGTACATTTTTAATTGATCTTGGTGGGTCACAGCACATCCAGGAGACTGGAAGAGTGTCTGTGTTGGGATGGGTCTGAAAATTGCCAAGGACATGGCCCAGGAAGTGACAGGTTGGGTTAGCATGGCACCAGTCCTGCGTAAAGATAAAATAACCCGTGCTTGAAACTTTGGTCTTGTGGAAAGTGTTGTATACTTCTCAAAGAACAAAATTTGAGCAGTTTGAGAAGCTTGCCTTGGTTTGAAGGAGGATCTATGGATGGGATATACTTGCATGCTTAGTTAACTCAGTGCACGAGAACCCAATTAATGCCTAATGCCAAAGAATATCAATAAAACACGAGTGGCTTAGGAAGTAAAGGCAGTGACTGAGAGAGAGTCAGCATCCAATAAATAAACCAAAGAGCCAGTATAAACAGGGAGGATGAAGGATACTCCAAGCTAAAGGACAGTATTAGCACAGCAATAAATCAACTGCTTGTGGATTAACTTGAAGGTGAATGTAGAAAATGGCTTTTCAGCGTCAAAAGATCTAGGCTCTGGCACTGCCACCTTTAGATGAGGGGAACAAATAATCCAGCTATTTTAAGATAGAGCTTGATCATTTTACACAAGAGTCTCTGCAACGTGATCTATGAAGACTGCATTTTCAAAGAGGGAGACATGATGACCCTTCCCTTCAATGAAGGGAGAAGCCTGTTCAGCTTCACACTGGCTCAGCCATGCAGAAGAAAACGTGACTCACCGCTGGCAAAACGCGCAGACGAGGCAGTTTTGGTGAATTGCAGCTCCTGGTAGGGGCAGGATGGACCAATGCAGTTTGTTTGGTAAATGGAACCATTGAAACAAAGTCATTTTCATGCAGGCGAGTGGAGAGTTACGGACCTGGAAAGCCACAACCCGAACGTGATCTGAGAAGGGGGGCTGTGTCCTGAGCAGTCCCGTGTGAGAACGTGGGGATCGGAATGAGCAGGCGGCTCCAGGGAGATTTCTGTGCCAGGTCCAAGCTGGAAAAGGCAACTGGGTTTGGACATACAAACGGGGAGATGATGAATCGGGGTGAGAAGGTAGCTCTGTGTCTGTAACCCTTACATTTACTTCAGGCTCTGCCTTACATCAGTGTGCCTTTCCAGTGCCAGCTTCTTGAAGTAACGCGGAGAAAGTTGGAAGAGTTACACAGAAGAATGACAGAAAGTGCTGGAAAGCTGAGAAGGTCCTTCATGAATACATAGGCAGGGCTGTGGTTTTATTCAGTGCTTGTCACCGTTGCTATCCAAACACCTTTTGGTAGTGCCTCCCATAGCAAGGCTTACATCTGCCTCTCAGCTCTACGCTCGTTCTGTCCTTGGGGAGAAAAATGGTGGTGGAACAGCATCTTATTTTAGTACTGGGGGGTTATGTCTGTTTAACTTTATAAATGTAGGTATATATTTATGTTGAAGAAGCCAAAGGCAAAGTCCTGACCAAAGATGGTGAGGTCTGCTCCAGCCATGAACCTGGAAAGCAATTCTTTCCATTTTTTCCAAGCAGTGCCCCAAGATGCCAGGTATTTCAGCCTTTCCCACCAGACTGCGGGGCCTTTCAAGAGAACTGGTACCCAGAACTAGAGAGAAATTCATATAAAGCTTGTCTGTGATGGGAATTGACAGCTAAAATGAACTTCTGGTGAAGTGCTGGCTTCTCGTCTCCTCGTCAGACTCAGATGGAGATCTTAGCCTGTTTGTAGGCATGGGATATACAAGAAATCAGTCAGGTTGACTCAGTTCTCTTTTCTACCCTTAAACTGTGAATCCACAGAGTTGATGAATACAGCAAAAGTAAAAATTTCCAGTTCAAGGGAGTTATTTTAAAAATATCTTTTAAATGCAAGTCACATTCTTTCAGCTGCGGTGAGTAGCTGCCTTGGCTCCACAGCATAGAAGCTTTTAGGCTCCACAGGAGCTTTATGTGGTCAGCATCCTGCTGTGCTGGGTCCCTGCTCAACACCTGACATCAAGAAGTTGCACTAAATTATACCTAGTTTGCTGAGGCATGACTCCGAGGTCAACAAAGGGCAAATGCTCCCAGCTGACCTTAATGCAGATTTTTGTGTCACATCCTGTAAAGTCAACAGCATTTTCTCCCTTCACTAGAAGCCACCATAAAACAGATTTAAGCCTAGTTCAGGAATTATTTCTCCAGAGGTTCTTTCCCCTCTTCTCTTTCTGAAGCACATTCTGAAGTATATCATGGCAACCTTTCATAGGATTGTGAAATCACAGCATCCCAGGTTGGAAGGGACCTCAAGGGTCTACCTCTCCAGAGATCTTCAAAACCCACCTGGATGCGCTCCTGGGTGATCTGCTGTAGGTGATCCTGCACTAATGGAGGGGTTGGACTGGATGAGCTGTTGAGGTCCCTTCCAACCCCTAACATTCTGTGCTTCTGTAATCATAGAATGGTTTAGGTTGGAAGGGACCTCAAAGATCGTCTAGTTCCAACCTCCCACTAGAACAGGTTGCTCAAGGCCTCATCCAACCTGCCCTTAAACATCTGGCACAACCTTTCTTGGCAAAAGCACTATCTAGATGAGATGGCCCAGCACCACGTCGAGCTGGCTCTTCAAAGTGTCCAGTGTTGGGGAAACATGTTTTGGTGACATGTTTTGCCAGCAGACAACCTAAGAGTGACAGTGTGAATTCATCCTGATAGAAATGGCAGGAGGAGTTCCAAGTTGGCAAATAGGACTTAATCCTGTCTACAGCCTGTATGCAGTTGAGATGAGACTGAGAACAAGGAAGGTTATTCTGTCTCTGGACTCAACACTGGTCAAACCACACCTTTAGTGCTCTGTCTAGTTGTGGGCCCCTCAAGTTAAGAGAGATGTTGAGGTGCTAGAAGGTGTCCAGAGAAGGGGAAACAAGGCTGGTGAGGGGCCTGGAGCACAACCCTGTG
>VWZE01008863.1:3822-18577 GCA_013396675.1 Eubucco bourcierii
CCCCTCCCCTTTTGGCTCCTTCCCATTCCCGGTGAGCATCGCCGCTCCGCCGGCCCCTAGCCGGGGCTGGGGGGTGCTGGGGCCGTTCCCGGGAGTGCTGAGGCCGCCTTGGGTAGGCAGCGCCCCGGAGGCTGATGCTGCGCTGGGTCCTGGCTCCATCCGGAGCTCCCTGGGCCGGCTCGGGGGGGGGGGAATGCTCCGCTCCGGTTATTTAACCATCATTGTCTGCTCGGGCTTAGCAGGGGCTGCCCGGGGCGGGTCTGAGGGCTCTCACCACCCACCCTGGTCCTGCCGGGTCCTGCCAAAGACAGGGCAGCACCGGACCTACCTGAGCGACCCAGTGCCTGCAGTCCCCAGCGGGCTCCGGGGACACCATTGGGGCAGCTGCGGCTCCTGAGCTTCCTCCGGCTCCGCTGCTGGGGCTGGGTTGCATCACCGGAAGGTCTGTGGCAAGCAGAGGGATTTCTCCGGGGTCCTGCTGATTTCTGGTGTCTGCTGAGGTGGCTGCTTGGGCTCAAGCACAGCAGAACCACCATGGCTGTGCTTGCCCCAGGGCTTGACCGCCTCTAACTTTGCCTTCCAGGCCCCTCCGAGTCGCTCTGGTGCCTGAGTCCAGTGTGGGAATCGATCAGCTGAAGCCATGCACCCAGCCTGGAGGAGCCAAGCTGCTGGCATCTCGGGGAGCCTGTGAACTGCAACGGGAGAGGAGGTAAAACCTTTCTGTCTGCCCAGCACCCTGCCTAAACCCCATGGCCAGCCCTGCCACTGCCTCCTGGAGTGGTTTACTCAAACGTCTCCCCGTGGGGGTGTTTGGTTTGCTGGGCAGGGTGTGGAGAAGGACCATGGGCTGTGTTTCTAAATAGGGCTCCTGCTCCTAAACCACCCAGGCTGCTGGGGCCTCCCAGCCTGGGGCCCTCAGCCCTTGTGGCTGCAGAGACAGGTGGCTGTGCACTGCCAGGAGATGTGCCTGGAAGGGCTCATGAGTGCCCCTGGACCTCCCCTCTTGCATATGGTGCTGCTGCTGCTCGGTGTCTGTGCAGCACTGGAGCACTGCAGTGCAGCCTGGGGTAGCTTGCTTCTGGAAAAAGCTGCAGAAGTCATAGAATCACAGAACTGTTTGGGTTGGAAAAGGCCTCTGAGATCATCCAGCCCAACACCAACCCAGCACCACCATGGCCACCAAACCCTGGCCCCAAGTGCCATGGCCACACCTGTCTGGGACATCTCCAGGGATGGGGACTCCAGCACCTCCTTGGGCAGCCTGTGCCAACCTCTGACCACTCTTGCAGCAAAGACTTTTGTCCTCATCTCCTACCTAACCCTGCCCTGGCACAATTACAGGCCAGTTCCTCACTTATCACCTGGTCCTAGGGAGCAGAGCCCAACCCCCACCTGGCTGCAGCCTCCTCTCAGGGAGCTGCAGAGAGCAATGAGCTCTGCCCTCAGCCTCCTCTTCTCCAGGCTGAACCCCCCCAGCTCCCTCAGTTGCTCCTCCCCAGCCCTGTCCTCCAGACCCTTCCCCAGCTTTGTTGCCCTCCTCTGGACCTGCTCCAGCTCCTCAGTGTCCTTCTGGGCGTGAGGAGCCCAAAACTGAACCCAGCACTCAAGCTGTGCCCTCCCCAGTGCCCAGCACAGGGGCACAATCCCTGCCCTGCTCCTGCTGCCCACCCCATTGCTGATCCAGGCCAGGCTGCTGGTGCCCTTCTTGCCCACCTGGGCACAGCCTGGGCTCATCTTCAGCTGCTGTCAACCAACACCCCCAGGTCCTTTGCTGCTGGGCAATTTTCCAGCCACCTTGCCCCCAGCCTGGTGCCCTCATGGGGTTGTTGTGACCCAAATGCAGAGAGATTTGTGCTGAGATGGTCCAGCCTGTGGATGTGCTTGGGGAGGGTTTCCCTGCCCCCTGTCTCACCTCTCACTGAATGCAAGGTGTCCATTTCCCCCTGTGCCATTGAGTGGGACAAGTCAGTCCCACAGGGAGCTGCAGCATGGAGCTTGCCCTGCCCTGCCCTGCCCTGGGCAAGGCTTTGGGGTGATAGTTGCCACCCTCCTTGAATGTGAGCCCCTGGGTTGGCTCAGGGTTGCTTGACTGCAAGGCTACCTCTTTGTGGCTGCTCCTCCTGACCATCAGATCTGTCCCCTCTTTCCTGGGCTGGTCTGAGCACATCTCACCCACCCTCATGGCAGGGTGGTTTGTCCAACCTCCTCCTGCCCTTCCTCCTTGGGGTAAATCACCCATCTCTTCACGAGGAGGATGTTGCTGGTTAATGCCCTTCCTCTTCCTCCTCCTCCTCTTCCTTTCCCCCTGGCAGGCAGAGAAACCTGATGATGGCTGCACATCTGCTCCTGCTGAATCAGGCTGCCTGGGATGCCCTGGGGCAGTGCTGCCTTCCCTGTTACACAGCCCAAAGGCCAGCAGGGCTGCTCCTGGCAGTGCCAGCCTCTCGGTGCCCTCACTTGCCCTTGGCCCATTTCCCTGACCGTGGATGCCAGCGAGGTGATGGGATAAGGCTTGGAGACTTATGCCTGGCTCAGTGCTCTGCTTCCTTGTGTGGAGGGAAACTGGGAACGCTGTGGGGAATGCCTGGTGTGCTCCCAGGCTTGAATCCCAGCTGGCCCCATCACAGCAGAGGGGAGGAGAGGTTGTCCCTAAATGGAAACCTGCATCCCAGTCCTGACTTTTTGCTCAAAGGCAAACCAGGAGGGCTTGGAGGATCTGCCTGCTGCTGGATGCAGCATCCAGGCTTGGGGGAGACTCAGTCCTGCATCCATCAGTGCCTGCAGGTGCTGTGGAGTGAGGGGCCAGGAGAGGGACCTGGTGTGCATCTGTGCCAAGGTCACTTCAGGAAGATGAGAGCAGGTTTGTGCCCTGCTGCACTGGGTCCTGGCAGCATTTGGAATGCAAACAGCAGCCTGGCCTGGATCAGCAATGGTGTGGCCAGCAGGGGCAGGGCAGGGATTGTGCCCCTGTGCTGGGCACTGGTGAGGCCACAGCTTGAATCCTGGGTTCAGTTCTGGGTCCCTCACTCCAAGGACATTGAGGGGCTGGAGCAGGTGCAGAGAAGGGCAAAAAAGGCTGCAGCTTGAATCCTGGGTTCAGGTCTGGGCCCCTCACTACAAGAAGGATATTGAGGGACTGGAGCAGGTCCAGAGGAGGGCAACAAAGCTGGGAAAGGGTCTGGAGAACAGGACTGAGGAGGAGCAGCTGAGAGAGCTGGAGGGGTTGATCCTGGAGGAAAGGATTCTCAGGGGAGACCTTCTGGCTCCCTGCAACTCCCTGAAAGGAGGCTGGAGCCAGGTGGGAATTGGGCTCTTCTCCCTAGATACAACTGATAGGATGAGAGGAAACGGCTTCCAGTTGCTCCAGGGGAAGTTTAGGTTGGACATGAGGGACAATTTCTTCCCCTTGAGGGTTGTCAAGGCCTGGCACAGGCTGCCCAGGGCAGTGGTGGCAGTTCCCATCCTTTAAGAGATTTTAAGNAGAGCTGGAGGGGTTGATCCTGGAGGAAAGGATTCTCAGGGGAGACCTTCTGGCTCCCTGCAACTCCCTGAAAGGAGGCTGGAGCCAGGTGAGGATTGGGCTCTTCTCCCTAGATACAACTGATAGGATGAGAGGAAACGGCTTCCAGTTGCTCCAGGGGAAGTTTAGGTTGGACATGAGGGACAATTTCTTCCCCTTGAGGGTTGTCAAGGCCTGGCACAGGCTGCCCAGGGCAGTGGTGGCAGTTCCCATCCTTTAAGAGATTTTAAGGCCTTGTAGATGTGGTCCTGCAGGACATGGCCATGGTGGTGCCCTGGCAGCACTGGGCTGCACTCAATGATCTGGAAGATCTTTTCCAACCAAAACACTTCCACAGTTGTAAGGAGAAGGGCTGGAGCAGGGCAGTGGCCTGGCCAGGAGCCCTGGGAAGCAGAGCTGGCTGAGAAGCTGGGGGCAGCCTGTCCATCCCCTCTGTGTCTGTGGCCACCACAAAGCTCTGCTGCACCACAAAGGGCAAAGAGCTGTTTGAGGTTGAGTCCCCAGCCAGGAGCGGCTGCCCTGGCAGGGTGCTTTGGCATGGCCTGCCTGGGGCTGGAGGGGCTTTCAAAGCCCACTGGAATTTTTATGAGTTGGTTTGCTTAATGCACCACTTAAGCAATTAGCAGTGATTGTAGCAGCCCTGGTAGAGTTGGTAGAGTTGGATTTCCCAGGCTGGGAGAGCATGAGGCAGCAGTTGAGACAGTGACGTGTGTGGGCAATTGGAGCTGCAGAGGAAACAAAACAGCATCGGGGAATTGCAGCCAGACCTGGGTAACTTTATCCCCTGCTCAGGATGTGCTCTGATTGAATAAACCACCTCGGGGGCTTCTCCACCCTAACAAAAGGGATCCCCGGGGTTGGAGGGCCAGGGGGGGCTGTGCTGTGCTTGCAGCAGGATGCAGCTCTCTGGGCACCCTGCGCCACTGCCCCCTCCACCTCGCACTCCAGAGCCACCCCAGGAGCCCTCGGGGACCCGCAGGGCAAGGGTGATCTCTTCCATCTCTTTGCACTTGCCTTGGGAACTGCAGCTGGGTTTGTGCCAAGGGCTCTTTGCCCTTAAACCCCTCCGAGGGTGGAGGTGTGAGGGTGGCAGAGCCCTGGAGCAGGCTGCCCAGGGTGGTTGTGGAGTCTCCTTCTCTGGGGACATTCAAAACTCGCCTGGAGGCATTCCCGTGTGGACTACCCCAGGTGATGGTGCTTGGGCAGGGGGGTTGGCCTCGATGGTCTTCTGGAGCTCCTTTCCAACCTCTAATGTTCTGTGATCCCATGGGAGCCTGCTGCAGCACGACCAGAAAAGGACAATAATGCTGGTGAGGAGTCTTGGACACAAGTCCTGTGATGAGCAGCTGAGGGAGCTGGGGTTGCTCAGCCTGGAGAGAAGGAAGGTGTTGGTTGGCAGCCAGCTGAGCCAGCCTGTGCCCAGGTGGCCAAGAGGGCCAGTGGCATCCTGGCCTGGGTCAGCAATGCTGTGGGCAGCAGGAGCAGGGATGTGATCTTACCTCTGTGCTCAGCACTGCTGAGGCCACAGCTCAAATCTCAGCCCTAGTTTTGGCTCCCTCATGCCAAGAAGGACATTGAGAGGCTGGAGCAGGGCCAGAGAGGGGCAAGAAAGCTGAGGAAGGGTCTGGAGAACAGGGCTGGGGAGGAGCAGCTGAGGGAGCTGGGGTTGCTTAGTCTGAAGAAAAGGAGGCTGAGGAGAGACCTCATTGCTCTCTACAGCTCCCCGAGAGGAGGCTGGAACCAGCTGGAGGTTGTTCTCTTATCCCAGGCACCAAGTGAGTGGACAACAGGGAAATGGCCTCAGGTTGCCCCAGGGAAGGTTTAGGTTGGATTTTAAGTAAAAAAAAGAGTCATCAGGCACTGCCCAGGGCAGTAGTGCAGTCCCCATCCCTGGAGGGGTTTCAGAGCCATTTGGATAAGGAGCTCAGGGCCATGGTCTTGGAGCTGAGTACAGGCAGGTGTTAGGTTATGGTTGGAGTTGGTGATCTTGGGGTCTCTTCCAACCAGGCACTTCTGTGGCTCTGTGAGTTCCAGGAGCAGCCAGGGGCAGTTGGTGAGCAGCTCCATCTCCTGCATGTCCAGGAAGGGTCTGCCCAAGGTAGCAGGTCAGGAGTTAATGAATAACCTCTGTGTGTGTGTGCCACGTGGCACCAGCCATGGGCCAGCCCCGGGGGTGGGTATCAAAGAGCTTCACAAGGGTGGGAAGCCAGCAGCAGGAGGAGGAGGGTTTTGTTTGGGGGGGGCAGGGAAGGAAATGTAGGCTTAGCAAGAGAAATGTGAGATTGCTTGGTTAGGGACAGGGCTTTGACCACTGCTCTTCTTGGGAGGCTCTGCTAGGGTGGGGGTTAACAACAGCCTTTGGGTGGGCTGCTCTGCTGTGGGAAGCTCCAGCTGGCAACAGGCAGGTGAGGTGGCACTGGAGGGACAGACAACAGCCTCTGACCTCCTGACCAAACCCTGTAGCATTTTACTTTTTAACTATTTCTTCTCTGTTTTTTATT
The DNA here is from genome assembly GCA_013396675.1 of Eubucco bourcierii. Lineage (NCBI taxonomy): Eukaryota > Metazoa > Chordata > Aves > Piciformes > Ramphastidae > Eubucco > Eubucco bourcierii. The sequence goes on from VWZE01008863.1 coordinate 9,844, forward strand.
TCCATTTCCTCAAGCAGCAGCCAACTGCTCTTCTGGGGCATCGAGGTGTGGGGGGGGTCCTTGGTTTATTTGCAGCCTCCAAGCCCCAAGCTGCATTCATTATGCCCAGCTGCAGCTGTGCCTTGTAGAGCATCCCATTGCTGCACCCTTAGGCCCCCTCCTCTTGGATCAGGTTAGAATTCCAGAATCCCAGCAGGGTGGAGTTGGAAGGGACCTCTGGAGATCATCCAGCCCAGCCCCACTCCTAAAGCAGGGCACCCACAGCAGCTTGCCCAGCAGCACAGTGCCCAGGGGGGTTGGAAGCTCTCCACACAAGGACACTCCACAGCCTCTCTGGGCAGCCTGCTCCAGGCCTCCAGCACCCTCACAACAAACAACTTTCTCCTCCTCTTCACATCCAACCTCCTGCCTGCCACTCTGTGCCCCTTGCTGCCCCTTGGCCTGTCCCTGGGCACCACTGACNAGAGCTGGACACAGCACTCCAGATGTGGTCTCCCTAGGGCAGAGTAGAGGAGAATAAAGGACCCCTCAGATCCCATGCTGGTGTGCCCAGATCAGCAGCATGCTGAGAAGCTTGAGTGATGCTCAGCCCCACTCACAGGCTGGCAATGTGGATCCTGCAAGAGTTCCTCAGGGAAGAAGTTTGCTCAGACCTGGTGGACCTTGTCTATGATGTTGTCCTTGTTTTCCAGCAGCTGTCAGCACAGGAGGTCAGATGTGCATTGGAAAGGGTTTGGAGGGGAAGGAGGAAAGCATCCTTGTGATGTGAAGTTGGTCCTGAGGAGTGGGAAATGGAGAAAGTCTTTGCTGGGGAACCGCCGTGGAGCTGAGCTCTGGAGCTGAGCTCTGCCTGCCTGGTGGCAGCAGGTGTTCCAGCTGGAGCTGTGTCCCACATACCAGCCAGGTCCCTGGCACAGGTGAGCAGTGCTGAGCTGCAGGCTCACTCTGTTAGTCAGCAGCAGAGCTGGAGCTGCATTTAAGCCACATCTGTTTGGATGTGCTCCCTGAGTCCTGCTTTCTTTGCAGCAGCCACAATTCCTGTGGGGTTGGCATCAGGATGCAGATCTGGGGGGGTGGGGGGCACACACAGAGCTGTGGGGAGACAGATGTGCAAGGAGAGGGAAAAGGGGCATTTGGTGCCCACTTTCTCTTCTAAAGGCATCTCCCTTTTTAGCACCTGTGCCTCAAAACCCTGCCCTGGAGAAGAGCCATGCAACACTGCGGGGGGCTTCAGGGGCATCTGTGTGAGGAGCTGCTCCAGCCAAGGCTGGGCTGGAGGAATCCCTCATCTGGCAGCAGAGAAAGACCTGAGAAGCCTTTTCACTTGGCACGAGTGTTTTCTAGGCTGCAGGTGACAGAAGGACCCTGTAGGGCATCTGGGCAGGGAGTCAAAGCATGCATTTAACAGGGCATCGGTTCAAGGAGGGTGACTGGACCGTGAGATTTGAGGCCAGGATGCTGCTGGATGAAATGTTTCAGTGGAATGGACGACGAAGGAGAGGAGCAAGGATCTGAATCTCTGTCTGAGTCAGACAGCAGGTCTGCCTCAGGGTCTACAGGGCACCGACGGTACTTGGAGCAATCAACTCCTCCCAGCCCGCGGCCGTGGTGGGGCTGGAGGGAGGTGTCCCACACCAGGGCAGATCACTTCTGCCTCTTTGTCCTCTTATCTTTCACTTCCTCGCCTCAGCCTCTGTTTTCTGGCTTAAACTCTGATGGGTCTTGAGGGTTTGGGTTCTTCCTAGCCCCTCGGGGTGCCAAAGGAGGCTCCAGGAGGAGGACATTCGTGCTTTGCATGCTTAAGCTCTGATGGGTCTTGAGAGTTTGGGTTCTTCCTAGCCCCTCGGGGTGCCAAAGGAGGCTCCAGGAGGAGGACACTTGGGCTTTGCATGCTTCAGGTGTCTGCCGTGGCAGGGGAGAAGCTCAGCTGCGTGGCTGCCGCATCCCCTCGGGCTTGCGCAGCCGATGCGATCCGCTCGGAGCCCCGTGTGCGGCTCTCCCTGCATTGCGATTCCCAAGGACCGGCCCCATCCCGGTTTTGTTTTCTGCTTTCCCCACCTGCCCGGGGCAGGCGGTGCCTTGAGACGGCGCTGCCAAGGGCCAGGCTGCGTTGGGAGGTGCCAGAGGGTTGCCAGCCTGCCGGGAATGTCACCTCGCTGCTGCCAGGGCGCGGGGGGTGGGGAGGTGTCACCTTGCCCTGGGACCTGCTCCTGACTCCGGGGATCTCCCCTGGCCCAGCAGGCTTGAGGTCAGGCACTTTTCTGGGAGAGCAGGTGCCTGGATTTCCTCCTGCCATTCCCACGGGATTGCCAGCTGGGGCTGAGTGGCATCGATCTTGCTGGAAGCTGAGCAGCTGGGAACGAGCTGGGCACCTCCTTCTCTGTGAACCTTTGCGTGGAGTCTTCCTCCCTCTTCTGCCTTTCCTTCATCCTGGCCAGCCACAGGCTTGGCCTCAGGAGCATTCCCATATGGAATCACCTCTCACAGCCTCCCTCAGACAGGATTTTCCCTGAATTTCACAGATGCACAGAATGGATCTGGTTGGAAGGGACCCTTGAAGCTCATCTTGTCCAACCCCCTGCAGTCAGCAGGGACACCTCCAGCTGGAGCAGGCTGCCCAGGGACACAGCAAGTTTGGTCTACAGTGTCTCCAGGGATGGAGACTTCATCAAGGCCTCATCCAACCTCATCTTGAACACCTCCAGGGAGGGAGCACCCAAAGCCTCCCTGGGCAACCTGTGCCCGTCTCTCCCCACTCTCACTCTCAAAAATTTTCTTCCTCCTCTCCACTCTCACTCTCCCCTCTCCCAGCTCAAAGCCACTGTCCCTCATCCTGGCACTCCCAGCCCTTGTCCAAAGTCCCTCTCCAGCTCTTCTGGAGCCCCTTCAGGTACTGGAAGGCTGCTCTGAGGTCTCCCTGGAGCCTTTTCTTCTCCAGGCTCAACAGTCCCAACTCTCTCAGCCTGTCTCCATAGCAGAGGTTCTGCAGACCTCTCATCATGTTGGTGGCCTCCTCTGGACATTCTCCAGCAGCTCCAGGTCCTCCTTGTGTTGAGAACTCCAGAGTTGGAGGCAGTGGTGCAGGTGGGGTCTGAGCAGAGGGGCAGGATGCCCTCCCTTGTCCTGCAGCTCACACTCCTCTTGATACAGCTCAGCCTGTTCCCATAGCAGAGGTTCTCCAGCCTCTGATCATCTTCATGGCCTCCTCTGGACCCTCTCCATCAGCTCCATGCCCTTCAATGTCCTTGAATTTTTGCTCACTTCTGCCCAGCCTGGCAGTGCTGGACCCAGCAGAAGGAGAAGATCTCTTTATGAGGGTTGCTTCCTGAAATCAAGCCCTGGGAGCTAGCCCTGGGCTGCCTCTTCTGGGCCAGGTTATTGCCACTCCGTTAGATGTTGGTTCCTCCCCACGTCTCTGGTTCAGCGAATCCTGCTGGCTTGGTCTGACTCCTGCTTCCTCAGCCTTGGTTTTGTCTCCTTTTTTATGGTCTCTTGCACTTCTGCTGACAGTTGAATTCTCATTTCTTCTTGAGGTCAGTGGCTGACTTCAACTTTCAGACCTTCCTGCTCAAGACACATCAGCTCGGCTGCCGCAACGTCGCTGCCAGCGGCTGGCTCTCGCCTGCCATCCCAACCTGGCTTTCCACTTGGCTGCTCCCCAGCAATCCTTTCCTCTTCCTTCCCTTTTAAACCTCGACTTGCTTGGCTTGCAGTGGCATCAGGGCATGGCTGTGCCCCACGAGGTGTTTGGGGACCTGTGGGGGTGGGTGAGGAGCCCATTGCCAGCCTGAGGTCATGGCTGGAGCTTCCCTTGGACATGAAAGCTTCTCCCTTTATCCCTGCTGCTGTCTGTCCTCTCCTGAAGGAGGACCCAGGTAACTACAGACCTGTCAGCCTCAGCTTCCTGATCTCCAACCTAAACCTCCCCTGCTCTTATTTCAAACCATGGCTCCTTGTCCTGTCACCATAAGAAGTCCTTCTGCAGCTTTCCTGTGGCTCCTTCAGAAAGGTGCCAGGGGCACACCACCACCCTGGGTGAGCTGGGCTGGCAGTGGCTGGCCCTTGCTGCCCCAAAAGCAGTGGCAGATTTGCTGCTTGTGTTCATCTGGAGCTGGTTTTGCTGCTGGCTGTGCCATGACAAGTGATGCCAGGAAGTGGGGCAGTGCTGCTGATGGAAGGGGGAGCAGAGGCACCCTGATCAAAGGCAAACCCACACGGCTAAGTGGAGCCTGCTGCCTGCAGGAACCAGCTGAACGCCTGCTGGAGTGGGTGTCAGGGTGCTGATGGCTCTGCAGTCCCGGGTGGGCTGCCCCCAGCCACCCTGCCTGCTCCCAACCTTGGCCGTGGGCTCCCAGCCAGGGGTTCACAGAGCTGTTGTGGGGCTGGGGGTGCAGCACAGGGTTAGTGATCCCCCCCCTGCACCACCCCCCCCTCCTCAGACCTGCCAGATGTGTCTGCTCAGGGCTTCAGCTTTATCAGTTGGCTTTTTAAAGCCTGGCATCCCCCTGCAGGTGAAAGGAAGGTGCTGTGATGCCTCTGCCTGTGCCTGCCTGGAGAGGCTCTTGTCTGGGCCTTCAGCTTTATTTTTTGGAGGGCCTTTTATTTTATTTTCTTCCTTTTTTTCCCCCCACAAATCCCTTGGAGTCTGTTGCATCTTGGCTTGATATCCCTCAGCTTCAGGGTGAACAACAGCACCAGCACCAGGGCGTGGAGAGACGGTGAGGAGAAGCATCCTCCCCAAGCCCATGGCTGGGGGCACAGCACAGGGCTCAGCACCCAGGGCAAAGCCAAGCTGCTGCCTCCTGGCAGATTCCATTGAACCCACCCCCAGGCTTTGGCTTCTGCTGCAGTCCCTTTTCTGCTCTTCTCCCTTCACACCCTGTTCTCCTCCTTTGCTCTTGCTGTGCCCTCTTGGATTGGCAGCAGGAGGCTCCTCCTCCTTTCTTTTCTCTCCCAGCTCAAATACTCCTGGCACAGGGGTTGGGGCTGGGGCAGCTCTCAGGCTGCTGGCTGTGAATTTTAAAGCCAAAATGCTGCTGGCACAAGCTGGGCTCTTCACATTATCTGCTCAGTGATGGATGGGATGGCATGGGTGGAGGGATGGATGGATGGGATGGATTGGATGGAGGGAGGGATGGATGGATGGATTGGATGGAGGGAGGGAGGGATGGATGGATGGATTGGAGGGATGGCTGGAGAGGTGGAAGAAGGGGTGGATGAAGGGAAGGATAGAGAAAGGGAGGGATGGATAGATGAAGTAGAAGCTGTGTTTGCTGGGTAGGCACCACACAGCTTTGCATTTTCTATCTCCTGGTGAAATGCAGACACTACTCCTAAACTGCAGGGAGATTTTCCCAGTCCCAGCTTGTGTGGATCCCTACACAGACCAACTCAGGGCTCAGGGAGATCCCTTTGATGCTGGGCAGATCCCCACTGGGGATTTGTGCAGGGGCTGGAGCACTGCTGGCCACCACTGATGGGGGACGCGAGGGACCAGTGGAAGTCCCCCATAGCCATTTGTGTGCCTTATCCTTGCTGCCTCCCTGGGACATACCAAGCAGCATTCCTGTCTCGTAGGTGGTGCCACATTTGGGGGGCAAAGATGCTGAGGGGGAGGCTATGTTGTCCTCAGGAGAGTGTGGAGAAGCCAGGGTTTGCCTCTTGAGCAGCTCAGGACTTTGGGTGCCACTGAGTGCTTTTGTCTGTGTGAGTTTCTGTCTGTCTGAAGGGATCTGAGATCTGCTTCCAGGGCTGGAGATGCTCCCAGAGGAGCTGCAGTGTTCCCTGCTTGTGGTCAGGCATCTCCATAGGGACATGGTGGGGAAATGGCAACCAACTCCTGACTGCTGCTCTGGATCCCAGCCTTTGGGGCTCAGCCTCCCAGGGTGCACTGATCTGGGCTTCAGCTCCCTTCAGCTTCTGGTGGGATCCTTGGTCTGGCTTCTGGGTTTTTTTCCACCCTTTCCCAACTACTCATTGGCCTTAGCCAAGGACCTGCCCTGGAGTTACCCATCCCACCATGGTGCCTGATGAGGAGGGCGAGGGGCAGAGGCTGAGCTGCTGCTCAGTCTGTTGGAGATGTAACCAGACAGGGAGGTCTCAGCCATGGCTGTGGGAGGACATGAGGGCAGCACCTGCCCAAGCTGAGATGCCACCCAGATGGGCTCTAAACTTGGGCAGGAGCAGCTTTGCTGGAACATGTTTGGCTCATCTTTGCCAGCCAAGGAAGCAAGATCCACATCTCAAGTGGCAAAACTGAGGTGTCCAGGAGTCAGGGCAGACACAGGCATGGAGCTGCTGGGCGTGGAGGGGAGGGTGCTGCCCTCTGAGCCCATGTGGGTCCTTCTGGCGTGTTGGGTGCTCCCTCCCCCCATGGCAGAGGTGCTGCCGTGCCCAGGCAGGAGATTGGCAGGAGAAAGGCTGAAGGCAAATCCCCATGGACTCCTTCAGCTGGGGACTCTTTAGTGATGTGATGAGAAATCAGTGAAGCTTCTGTGTGATCAGCACTGTGCATGGCTGCTGCTGGGGCCAGGAGTGCTGCTGGTGCAGGAGGTGGAGCAGCACAACCACCCCTGCCCACGGCGCTTCCCTTTGCACCAGCACTGCCAAGCTGCTCCTGCTCCGTGGAGCTGTGTGTGGGTGAGGGGCCACAGCCACCCAGGGTGGGCTGCTGTGCAGGTTTGGGTGTTACCCACCCCACCCCCCCCACACACACACAGGTAGGAATTCACCAGACCAACTCAGCCAGCTGGAAGTTAAGGAATGAAGCTGCATTTACAGCATGGCACAATTTACAGGCATATCTACATGCATTATGTGCAGATATTTACAGCAAGTTAAAAGCAATACAGAGATACAAAACCCCCTCCTGACCAGCAGAGCCCAGGAGGCCTTTCAAACCAACTCCCCTCTTTCTATCCTCCACCCCTCCCTCCTTTTCTCAGAATCTCTTATGTGCAGGGGGGTGAGATAAGAAGTTGGAAGCAGATTGATTAGTTTGAGTTATGCAGGTCCAGGCAGAGGCAGCAAAGCAGGCAGCAACAGCCAGAGACTGACCTACCTATGTTTGTGTCCTTATTTTTCTCTCCCTAACCCAAACCAATGAGTGAGACAGACATCACTATTATTTTTTTTCTTTTCACAGCTAATAGTTTATTTTTCTCTCCCTAACCCAAACCAATGAGTGAGACAGACATCACTATTAGTTTTTTTTCTTTTCACAGCTAATAGCTTATTTTTCTCTCCCTAACCCAAACCAATGAGTGAGACAGACATCACTATTAGTTTTTTTTCTTTTCACAGCTAATAGCTTATTTTTCTCTCCCTAACCCAAACCAATGAGTGAGACAGACATCACTATTATTTTTTTTCTTTTCACAGCTAATAGTTTATTTTTCTCTCCCTAAGCCAAACCAATGAGTGAGACAGACATCATTATTTTTTTCTTTTCACAGCTAATAGTTTATTTTTCTCTCCCTAACCCAATCCAATGAGTGAGACAGACATCATTATTTTTTTCTTTTCACAGCTAATACCTTATTTTTCTCTCCCTAACCCAAACCAATGAGTGAGACAGACATCACTATTATTTTTTTTTCTTTTCACAGCTAATAGCTTATTTTTCTCTCCCTAACCCAAACCAATGAGTGAGACAGACATCACTATTATTTTTTTTCTTTTCACAGCTAATAGCTTATTTTTCTCTCCCTAACCCAAACCAATGAGTGAGACAGACATCATTATTTTTTTCTTTTCACAGCTAATACCTTACTTTTCTCTCCCTAACCCAAACCAATGAGTGAGACAGACATCACTATTAGTTTTTTCTTTTCACAGCTAATAGCTTATTTTTCTCTCCCTAACCCAAACCAATGAGTGAGACAGACATCACTATTATTTTTGTTTTCTTTTCACAGCTAATAATCTAATTTCTCTCATTAAATTACTCCAGTTAGCCTCAAAACCAGCACAGCTGCCCATGACCCTCCCACCACCACCACTCCATGTTGGTTTGAATAATTGGAATATTTTAATGAGACAAATTAAGATTATTGGCTGTGAAAAGAAAAAGAAAATAATAGTGATGTCTGTCTCACTCATTGGTTTGGCTTAGGGAGAGAAAAACAAGGACACAAACACAGATAAGGGAGTCAATGTCTCACTCTGGCTTCTGCTGTATTAACTGCTTCTGCCTGACCCTGCACATAATCATTACCTTCTAACCCACTCCCCACCTTGCTGCTTCTTCCAACTCACCTTGCATGTAAGGCAGACTCTGGGATAAGGGAGGGGGGTGTGGAAAGTAGGTGGAAGGGTGGTTGAGAGCCCCTCCTGGGCACTCTGGTTGTTGGGAGGGGGGGTATTGTGTTTCTGTATTACTTTTAACTTGTATATCACTGTGTATAGCTGTAAATAGCTGTAATATATTGTAAATATATAGAGTCATAGAATGGGAAGGTTGGAAGGGACCTCAAAGCTCAGCCAGTTCCAACCCCCTGCCATAGGCAGGGACACCTCCCACTAGAACAGGTCACTCAAGGCCTCATCCAGCCTGGTCACAAACACCTCCAGGGAGGTTGTGGAGCACAGAAGACCTCCAGGGAGGTTGTGGAGCACAGAATCACCCAACGTGATCTTTGATCACGTTGGGTGATTCTGTGCTCCACAACCTCCCTGGGCAACCTGTGCCAGTGTCTCACCACCCTCAACCTGTGCCAGTCTCTCACCACCCTCA
>VWZE01008869.1:0-34306 GCA_013396675.1 Eubucco bourcierii
CATCTCCCACCACTTCCACACTCTCCTCCGCATCAGCTTCAACCACCAGTCCAGTTCATGCTCTAGTGTCCCTCACTACCTCCACAGCTGGGGCTCCTGCCAGCACAACCTACCTTCCCTCCCCCAACACCACCCTAAGTCCACACAGCCAAACCTCCTCCCTGCTGCTTCCCACCAGCATCTCTGCCAAGTCCACTGCAGTTTTGTTCCCAACTGTTTTATCCACCACCATGACTTCTGCCCCCAGTGTTCTCACCACTGCTTCTACAGAGGCAGTGGGAAGGACCTCTCTGCAAACAACCACACTAACCACCTCCCACACCACAGCATCTCCCTTCACCTCCAGGCTTTCCACTTCTTTGTCTTCTGCTGTATCCTCAGCAGTGCCACAAGGTAAGGTAGCTTCATGTCATCTCCTCTAGCATGTTTTTTGTTTGCCACAACTTTTCACTAAATCAGAATGTTGGGTGTTGGAAGGGACCTCAAAAGACCAGAGTTCTACCCCTTGCCAGAGCAGGATCACCCAGGGGAGGTCACACAGGAATGCATGCAGGTGGGTTTGGAAAGTCTGCAGCGGAGGAGACTCCACAGCTTCTCTAAGCAGCCTGCTCCAGGGCTCTGCACCCTCACAGTGAGAAAGTTGGTTTTTATATTCATGTGGCACCTCCTCTGCTCCTGCTTACCCCTGGTGCCCTTGGTCTTGCCACTGGACAGCCCTGAGCAGAGCCTGGCTGTGTTCTTCCCACATTGCCGTGCACATCTTTATCACCAGGAACACGGCAGCTCTCCGGCTGCTCTGCTCCAAGCTCAAGAGCCTCAGCAGGAAGATGTTCTGCTCCCCTCAGTATCTGTGGCTCTACACTGGACTCTCTGAAGCAGCTGAGGTCCTTCTTGAGCTTTGTTCCAAGTGGTTAATCTGTACATTACCTATTCCCTGGTCTGAGACCATTGCTATTTGGTTCTATTTTTTTTTTTACCCTGTCCTTTCTGCAGAGCACTTGTCTGAAGTCTTTGGTTTCCTAACAACAGCTTCCTGCTCCACACTACCACGTGTGAGTTCAGGAGGCTGACAAGGACAGTCACTGGAGTTTGGGTTTCAGTCTTAAAATCCCAGTTAAGCAGGGTATGAAGGATGGTTCATGTTCCATCTCTATCAAGTTCCCCTGCAGTCCTCTCCTGTGAGCTCCACATGCTCTTCCTGCACATTGGGCCTTTTTGTGGTGTCTCCTCTGCAGGATCCTGGTTTCTCAGCTTTCAATGATTTGTGCTGCTTTGGGTTTCTGTGCAGAGAAAACCTCAAATACATTATGACCAAACACCACACCTGCAAGTTCTGCTCAGGTCCATGTGGAGAGAAGCACAGAAAGGTTTTGAGGAGACCATGGAGTGGCTTTCCAGTATCTGAAGGGGGCCTACAGGAGGGCTGGGGAAGGACTGTTTACAAGGTCTTGTAATGACAGGGCAAGGAGGAATAGGTTTAAACTGGCAGAGGGGAGATTGAAACTGGATGTTAGGAAGAAGTTGTTTGCAGTGAGGGTGGTGAGACACTGGCACAGGTTGCCCAGGGAGGTTGTGGCTGCTCCCTCCCTGGAGGTGTTCAAGGCCAGGTTGGAGGAGGCCTTGAGTGCCCTGTGCTAGTGGGAGGTGTCCCTGCCTATGGCAGGGGGTTGGAATTGGCTGATCCTTGAGGTCCCTTCCAATCTTACCATTCTATGATTCTGTGACAGTGAGGGTCTCATCAGTGCTCCATCAATATTTACTGGTGAGGGTCATAGAATCAACCAGGCTGAAGAGACCTCCAAGCTCATCCAGCCCAACCTATCACCCAGGCCTATCCAATCAACCAGACCATGGCACTAAGTGCCCCATCCAGGCTTGTCTTGAACACCTCCAGGGACAGCAAGTCCACCATCTCCCTGGCAGCCTATCCCAATGCCAATCACTCCCTCTCTGAAGAACAGTGGCCAGGCTTTGTCCAGTGGTGCCCAGCAACAGGACACAGGGTAACAGATGCACACATGGATGTAAAGAGTTCCAGGTAAGTGTGAGGAGAGGCTTCTTTATTGTAAGGTTGATGGTGCCTGCAAGAGGCTGCTCAGAGAGGTGTTGGACTCTCCATGTCTGGAGAGTCACTGACTGCTGGAATGGGCTGCCCAGGGAGGTGGTGGAGTCAGCGTCCCTGGAGGTGTTCAAGGCAGGTTTGGACGTGGCACTTGGTGCTGTGGTCTGGTCTGGAGGGCTGTGGGAATGGGTTGGACTTGATGAGCTTTGAGATCTCTTCCAACCCTGGTGAGACTGTGATACTGTGATACATTCCCAAACCGCTTGGATGCGCTCCTGTGTGATCTTCTGTAGGTGAACCTGCCCTGGCAGGGTGGTTGGACTTGATGATCCCCAGAGGGCCCTTCTGATCCCTGCCACTCCGTGATGCTCTAACTTTGCCTTTTCACTTTTGCCAGAGCCTTGCAGAGAACACAGCTACGAAGAAACAATAACTTACAGAGGCTGCTCCACCAATGTCACCCTGAGCCGCTGCGAGGGCTCATGCCCATCTGCCACGCAGTAAGGATGGCTCAGGGGCTCTGCAGGACTGCAATGGGGCCTTGATCTCACTGGGGTAGAGCTGGTGGCCGACTCCTGCTCCTTTAACACAGGGACAAACATTTTAGGACAATATGGCTGGGGAAGGGTCTGGTGAATATGGCTGGTGAGGAGCAGCTGAGGGACCTGGGGGGTGTTAAGTATGGAGAAGAGGAGGCAGCAGTGAGGTGGGGGTTGGGCTTTTCTCCACAGTATAAGCTAATAGAAAAGGAGAAGGCCTGAAATTGTGACAGGGGAGGGTTAGGCTGGAAATGAGAAAAAAAAGTCCTTTGCTGCAGGAGTAGTCAGGAATTGGCACAGGCTGCTCAGGGAGGTGGTGGAGTCCCCATCCCTGGAGATGTTCAAGCAAGGTGTGGCCATGGCACTCGGGGACATGATTTAAAGGCCACAGTTAGGTTGGAGTCTACAGTCTTCAACTGAAACAATTCTATGTGGCTGGCCTCTACCCAGCAACACACCACCTGTCAGACTGACTCCAAATACCTGCTTTCAAACAGGCAGGGCAACAGAAAATTACTCTGCCTGCCTAGAGAGCACCAGTGTGCCTCTACAGTGCCTCCTACTGCTGTAACTGAGGATGCTTTGCAGTCAGGACTGAGCTGTCCCCCTGTGCAGTGCTGCTGGCTCACCTACAGCCTCTTCAGGCAGGGAAGAGATGCTTCAGCAAAGCTCAACTCACCACAGCACCATTACACAGTTCAGTTATTCAGGAAAAGATAAAGGGGAGAAAAAAAAGTCACACTTGTGATATTCCCAACAGCCCAAAACTTCAAGGACAGGAAGGTGGGGGTTGGGCTTTTGTTTTAATTGCAATGAATCCTGAAGCCAAAAGCTTTCCCCTTTAGAGTGAGTTCAGGTGGCCCCCAGCATGGTGACAACCCAGCAAGTGGCTTTGTGTGTGGTGTTCTGAAAAGGGCTGTGAAGCCTGGGGGTTAGAAAGCTGTGGTTAACAACTGTTTTATTTCAGTTGAACCCAAGGAGGCCTCCCTCCCCTTTACAGAGATTTGTACAAAACTATTTCCCCATCCTTCTTTTGTTCCTGTAGCTGAATTCTAGCCAACATTTACACAGCTTCCCACTGACAAAAAGAGGTAAGAGCAGGTCCAGCAGTACAGTTGGTTGAACAGAGTCAGGCAAACGCCAGCCTAACAACAACAGCAGGACCAGGAAAGAATCTGCATCTCAGCTGCCTGGCCTTGTTCACCAACCTGTGCTTCAGCCCTGCAAATTCAGCTGCTGGACCTCACAGCCCAGACCTGCCATTCTGCAGCCACCAGCTGGGTTTCTGGAGCTAACAGTTCTGAGAAGGGAATTTGCCTTCCTCCATCAGCTGTGCATGAGACACTTTAACATCTTTGCTGGCAGACCAGACCAGACAGTGTCCAGCCTTAAAACATTAAATGCAAGCACTCACTTGGTAACAGGGAGATCAAATCCTCTTAGCTCTCCAGCCTTAAGAGTTGCAAGGCCTGTGGAAGTACAGTCTCAGACAGGCAGGCAGCAGCTGTGGAGAGCTGATCTCCTGCAGCAGTCATCACAGGAAGCTGAAATGGAGCCAAGTGCTGTGCTGTTTGTAGCTCTGCATTGGCAGAACCATTGAATTCTGAGAATAGTGCTCTTCCCTCTGAGCACTCCACCAAACCCACAACCTTCAAGCACCTGAAAACTGTGAGCTGCATCCCAACCCTGATTGCTGCTCCCTCTCTTCCTCACAGGTTTGATGTTCAGAAGATGATGATCGACACAACATGCGGCTGCTGTGCCCCTCGTGTGCTGGTGAAGCAGCAGCTCCAGCTACCATGCCAAGACCCAGACAACCCTGGGCAAAGGCTCACCACAGAACTGGTTGTGTTTAAAGGCTGTGTGTGCAAGGCTGACAGCTGTGTACACTAGGCCGGGCCTGCAGCTGCCGGCTGGTTTTCGCTCACTGCTGATCACACTGACAGCCGCTGCTGATTGCCGGGACAGCTCCTGCACCACTTGCACAGGGTGGCCTCGCAGTGGGGCTCCACAGGCAGCTACCTGGAGTGTCGATGCAATTCACTGATAAATTATTTGGGGGGGGAGGGGTGGTGCAGGGGAAGAAAGCCAGAATGGGCAGGGTGGGGAGGGAAGAACCTTGCTCATGGTTGTGGGGGGAGGGTGGAAGCAGAGGCTAAGAACTGACCTGCACCGTGCAGCAACTGGAAATCAACTTCTCAATAAAGCAGAAGGAACTGGATTGACTGAGTCCTCATCATTGAACTGGAAATAGTCTGCCAGGCTCACAGCAGCTGGATCAGGACCTGTGGGACAGCCGCTTCACTGGAATGGACAATTGAAGGGACCCATTCCCTTTCCTTGCCTTGTGCTTGTCATGCATACAGCAACTGGCAGAAGGGGCTATACAGAGCAGAAGCTAGTAGTGAGTTCTCCACGTGCTCCCTGGAGGTGGGACACTTGTAGGAACATCACTAACAGACAGGTAGCAGCTTTTGGACCATCCAGAGATTTGGCAAGCACTTCTCTGCATCAAACCACAGCCCACATGTGTCTGATGGGACAGAGGCAGCTCACTCAGCAGACATCGCTGCTTGCTGCTAGCAGGGAGTGCTCTTCACTGCTTGGTTTGCAGCTCCTCCAAGAAGCTGTAGGGACAGAAAAGCTGAATAGTGCCCAGGTACTAGTTGCAACATGATCAAGGGTTAGGGAAGCACTGAGAGTCTGAAGCACACATGGAAAGCCCAAGCAGCTCAGATGCCTTTCTTTCACGGCAGCATGGACTTGCTTGACAAGCCCTGCCCGTGTGGAACACAGGGCTGTGCTTCACAGCAGCTCTCACCAGCCCACTGCAGCACCTTACTGTTGCTTATAAGAAGCTTTTACATTCTTGGTTGGTTGTGTGTTTTTCCTGTTTGTTCTGGTTTTACACCAAAGTCTTTTTAACAGAGGGAGGTTGTGGCTGCTCCCTCCCTGGAGGTGTTGAAGGCCAGGTTGGAGGAGGCCTTGAGTGACCTGTACTAGTGGGAGGTGTCCCTGCCTATGGCAGAGGGTTGGAACTAGATGATCCTTGAGGTCCCTTCCAACCTTCCCATTCTGTGATTCTATGAACACCAACCACCACCAAAAAGCAATAAACGAACTCACTGTGAGAGCAGAGATGTGCAGATCAGGCAAGACTCAGCTGAACACAATCCAGCAGCAATTTGGAGAACCAAAGGAAGGGACTGAAGCTTGAGGGCAGTACATTTAGACTGGAGATAAGAAAATCTTGACAGTGAGGGTAGGCAGACAGTGGAACAGGCTTCCCAGGGAGGTGGATGAACACCTCTAGGGAGGAGGCAGCCAAGGTCAGGTTGAATCAGGCCTTAAGCAATCTGGTCTCGTGGAAGGTGTCCCTGTGCACAGCAGGGGGTTGGGACCAGATAACCTTTAAGATCCATTCCAACTTAAGCCATTCCACGAATTTCCCATCACACACTGCCTGCTGTTCCGTGCCAACCACTCCAGGCACAAGTTCTGCACACTTCCATGCCCCCAGACAAAAAAGGACAGTTGGGTTACTGTTCTAATCATTTATTTAATCTTAATACGTTCTTCTGATGAATATAGTCTAATATATAGTCTTCTATATGAAAATTCTCCACTTAATTTGACAGAACTTTGTTTTATACAAATAAAGACAATCACCATAAATGTTACATACTGGAGTGTAGGTCAAGAATGAAGGTACGCTACCTGTTTTGCTATTCAGTTATTTTTCCACATGTCAATGCCTGAAAATACTGTACTTAAAAACAATAACACTGTTTACTGCAGAAATCACTTTTGTCTGCTCGACAGGATACATCACTTTGGTAAGTTAACCATCATTCACACACACACACACACACACACAGAGAGAGAGAAAAAAAAATAAATCATCAAGTATTTGCCTTTAATTTGTTCACTTTTTCTGCTCATGGCTTGATTTAGCTGACATTGAATACAAAGTGTGAACAATCAGAAGCTTAACACGGTCACCACTGAGAAGACTTTTCCCTCCCACCTCCCCCCTTCTGCCCACATTTTGAATGCACATTGCAGCACAGCTTGAACCGAAAGCAAAGTGACCTAAAGTCGTGCAGTGTCTCGAGGTGTCCTTTAATGAGGGCGCAGAAGGCGTTCAGCGGGACAGATACACAACAGGGGTTGGAGGAAACCAAACAGAAGCTCCTCCCTTCTCTTTGCTCCCTTTAGTTCAGAGTTTTTAGCACAGCAGCCAACAGCAGGGTTAAAGGTAACAGGAGGAGTGAAGAGACACCTGGCATCCAAAAGGACAAAACAAACCTAGCCCAGTAGCATTCTGCCAACTGCCCAACCCCACTGCAGGAACTGCTCACCATGATTCTCCAAGACAATGTTTGTGATCAAAGAGTCTTGATTAGCTACTGGAAAGGCCATAAAAGGGCCAATTGTTCCAGAGAGCCTTGCAGAAAGCCCAGGTCCATAGCCAAGTTTTCGGCTGTAATACCCATAGCAACCAGACATCGCTGGAAAAACAAACCAAGTGTCTCCCCTGATCCACACACCGCAGCCGAGCCTCTGTTCCTTACCAGCCTCCAACCAAAGCAAATGATAATCATCACCCAGTTCTGTCGTTCAACTCAAAGCACTGAAGCAAACAGCAAGGCATACTCAGTCCTGCAGCCCCCTGCCCCCTGCTGTGTGCTGGGCAGTGTGACAGGAGCCTCATTTACATGGCTTTTCAATCTCACCCTTCACTCAAAACCTTTGTGCAAGGCCTACTTGGCTGCCATGTGCTGCAGATAGCAGCCGCGGGCTTCCTTTAAGTAACCTTGAGGAAATCTTGCTTTGAGGTTCACTTCCTTCATGGTGACCTGCAGTACTCAACTGCCCGCAGCTCCTAACTGCACTACCTCACTGCTTTGCTTCAGCAACCTTTGCTGCACCTCGAGGCTCGAGCAGTGTGAGCCAAAGTCGAGTCCACTTCTGCAGAGAGGCTGCAGACAGTTTCAAGTGGGGCAAGTTACAAAGCCTTTGGTCATAAAAACCACAAAAGCCAGACATTACTTATGGGTCTTCTACTCTCAGTCTCAACATAAGACTTCTACACCACGTTGGGTATTTTTACCACCACTGACAGGCAGGAAACTGTTCAGGTATCAGCTACTCAACCTCTTGAGTTTTACCATTACTGTACACCAGGGGGAAAAAAAAAAAAACCATAATTGTTCAAAATGACATTTTCACCTAAGAGAGTGCATGCCTTACAGCCCTTCAAGGATCCATTTCTTGCCACTTCTCCTTTTATACACCACCAGACTCTGCAGTTAGTTGTATCACATCATGAGGACTAGTACTTGCTAAGTCTGATGGGAAACAAAGAACACAGAACAAAATACTGAATGTCAGTTGGACTAACAGTGACCAAGCATGGACTCATCCACCACCTACCAGAGCAGCTCACCTCTGCATCTGAGGTAAGCAGGACTGGGAAGCGTGTGTTCAATCCACTTCCCAAAGCTCAGTAAGGTGCAAAGGATTACAGACCTGATGATTTCAGACTCTAGCCCTGGGGACATTTCTCACATACAAAGATTGGTGACACTCTGAAGCGCTCACTTGAATCAGACTCAAACACATCTTGGAATCTCCCCTCCATCCAGGGCAAGACTTGTGGCAATGTTCAACTTGACAGAGTTCTGACTCTGCCTGAAGAGCTAAACTGACCTTGCTGAGCAGCACTACATTGGTTTCTTTCAGCTCAGAGCAGAGGGAGTGCCTGTTGAAGGCAGCAAGGTAGAATGTTACCAGTCATTTCCAGTTGAAATCCTTGTCACCACATCTAAATTTTCCCTTTAACAACTTTAAAAGCCTGACCTCTGCAAAAGAAACAAAAGGAGCACAAGACAGCCCTCCCACTCTGTGTAGCACATTAAAAGCCTTTTTTTTTTTTTTAAAGTAAAAAGTCACTTCCCTGTACTGTACATTTTACAGTCTCAATTTCAAACAAGGGTCAAATCCTAATAAGGCAGGGAGCTGGTTAACATTGCAGTACTCAGACAGTGATGTACAAGACATTTATTTGCAGTATGATGACAGTGATATAAATGGAAAAACCAAAACTGACATGGTTAATATTAAAACTGCTCTGACAGCAATTCACATAATCTCTGAGATACAGCTTCTTTACTTGTTCGTAGTGTGAGCCTATACATCTGCAAGAGAACACAACACAGGGGTTACTTTTGAAACAGTTTGGCACTAAATCCATGCAGTCAACTGGGGAAAGCTAACAGCTACCTCTTGCTCCTTTTGTTAGGCTCAGTAGTAAAAGAGACCTCAAGTTAGACATCCAGAGGCAGGCAGCTACTACAAAACAGCTTTTTCAAACCACATCCCTAAAATCTTGTGGAGTTTCCTTTGTTTCAGTATTTTTTAGGTTTTAACAGCTATTTTTTTTTCCTTTAAGAGTAAAGTCTAAAGACTCTCTAATGCTACTTCAGGAAACAGGAGACTTAATGCTGAAACCACATTCTTAGTCTTCAGTCATCTTTATTAAACCTCTTTCAAAATGCCTGAATAAAGATATCCTTAACCTTTGTGTTTACATTTTCTCTTTTAGCCAATCATTCCTTTGCTAATTTGAAGTGGCAATTACACTTCTTGTCCACACATCAGCAATATGAAATGCTTCCAACCTTCAAGAGATGGAGCCTCCACAGATAGTCAAAACACTACAATGATCTCCTCCAACAGGTTAAGTAGTGCTGTGGTAATTGCTTACCAAAACTGGGGCAGGACCAGCTGCTGCATTTTGCAGCCACACTTAGTTATAGTAACAGTGACTTTAATCCCTTCAGAGGTTTCAGCAACAGATACTCTGATCAAACAAGAGCTTCTATTTGAGCTGCAGATACTTAAACAGATACCTGTGCCTGGAGATTGGGTTCGAGGCGCAGCAAGCATCCAATCTGAGTAGTTTTTGTATGGATGATACCAGCACCAACAAAGTTAGCAGGATTGGGATCTACCTCCTCAAGCAGGGCTGATCCAAAGCCAATGATCTGTGAAAGAAACCCATAAGACTTAGAGGTAGGAACAGCAGGACACCAACACCAAGCCTATATGAGCAGAGACACCGTCAAAACAAGCAGAAGACCAGTTTTCATTGGAAGTGTTCAAGACATTAAAGAAATATCCAATATAAAATTTAATTCCACAAAGTGTTGAAGTGAGAGTGACCCTGACAATGAGCTGCTCCTGAAGAAAAGGTTCTCCTTGAAAACCACTGAGAAATAAGTTAGATTCCACCCAAGTCTCTCCTGATTTTGACAAAACCATTCCTGCCTTTCACTAATCACTTTTGTTACGCCCAAGGCAGACAGCTACACAAAAAGTTGCTTGTCCAACTGCTAATTCTGGTATGGTTAAGGTTTGAAGTATCTTCCAGTCCAGTTTTAAGCACTCAATTGCTGTTTTCTTAAATAGTTTCATGTTTTAAGAAGCATGGCCTGCAGATCAAGAGGTGACACTGACACTGTAGCTCTGCTCTGGTAAGACCTCACCTGGAATACTGTGTCCAGCTCTGGAGCCCTCAATACAGGAAGGACATGGAACTGTTGGAGCAGGTCCAGAGGGTCATGAAAATTATCAAGGGGCTGGAAAACCTCTGCTACAAGGACAGGTTGAGGGAGCTGGAGGTATTCAGACTGGAGAAGAGAAGGCTCCAGGGAGAGCTACTAGCAGCCTTCTAGTACCTGAAGGGAGCATACAAAGAAGGCTGCAGAGGGACTCTTCACAAAGGTCTGCAGTGACAGAATGAGAGCAATGGTTTCAAACCAGAGGAGACTGAGATTGGGTATGAGGAACAAGTTCTGCACCAGGAGGCTGCTGGAACACTGGAACAGGTTGCCCAGGGAGGTAGTTGAGGCCCCATCCTTGGAGATATTCAAGGTCAGGCTCAACAAGGCCCTGAGTAACCTGATCTAGTGAAGGATGTCCCTGCTCACTACATGGGGGTTGGTCTGAATGACCTTTAGAGGTACCTCCCAACCCAAAGCATTTCATGCCTCTGATTCCAGCTGCTATTGAAGACTACCTCATTCAATCCACACTAAAGCAATTCACTGAAACTAGCACTGCCAAGGTTCTATTACACAACATGGCCCAGGTTGTGCCAGGATGACCTAACTGCCACGTAAACCAAGATGAACAAGACCATGCTTACACCACTACCCTTGTACCATGAATTACAACTCTCACACTGCCACCCACCTTTGCTTTTGTGATCTCTGCATCCATCGGGTGTTTCGCCTTAAAGATATTCTGTACTTCTTGCTTTGGACTGCAAGACAAGGCAAGGTGAACTCATGGTGTGACTCCTGTACTATGCACAGCATTGCTGAACAGCAAATAATTATACTGGGAGAGTTTATAACTCACAGGGTGTAGTATGATTTGGGGCACTGCACCAGCTACATTCACTATGGCCCCTTTTTGTTCCTTTGGTTCACCACAAAAGTCCCAATCCCAACTACAGACAAAGTCTTACTTGCTCAGTTGCTTCCAACGCTGAAAAAAGTCTTGAGAAGACATCTCTGTGGGCTGGAAAAATTTATTCAGTGTGATGGGTAACTTTACTGAGAGGTTCTGAAATGTTCCACCGTACCTGCATGTAGAACAGAGAGGATATGCTGAGTGCTGCAGTGCCAGCCCACAGCAACCAGTCAAAGATGGACACCAAGGAGCAGCTCTTTGCTTCAAGTCCATCAACATGTCCTGCTGTGAGCCAGCCCAGCACCAGCTCTGCTCAGGGTTCTCCCTGCCCAGCTCAGGCTCTGCTCACTCAGGCACTTTCTGCAGCTCAGGGCAGCTTGGTACAGCCAGGGGCTGCTCCTAGAAGAGAGAAGCTGATGGGGACAGTTCCTGCCAAGGGCTGGGCTGCACAAAGGCTCTTCCTTGGACTTGCTCCTGTGCACACCAAAGGCACTGCCACAGCTGGTCCCACACCTTGAGGGGTAGGAAGTCAGAGGTGGTAGCTATGGAGAGGAGCAGACAGGACAGGTGAGCCTCAACTGCCCACCAAGGGACTGCAGCCCATGAAGGGCATCTTCAGGAGCAAGCTTAAGGATTACCAGGGTGGAGTCTCTTCTCCAGTGGCCTGTGTCTCAGGAAGCCTCTGTCCCTTCTGCCTTTCATCCAAATTCCCTGTGTTCCTGAACCCAGTTCCAGAATCCAGCTCCTGAACCCAGTTCCCACCTGCTGCTGAGTCCAGTTTGAGACTTGCTCAGTGCCTGCCCCCAGCAGCAGTGGCGCCAGTGGTGCTGTCATTGCCATCAGGGGTTGGGTTCCATGTTGGTTTGTCTCTTTGTCTCTATTTCATTGGGTTGTCCTCAGTTCATCCCAGCTGGGTCAGTTTCTTTCCCACCTCACCAGTGTCTCTCCCTTTTTCACCTTGGGAAGGTGGAGATTATCATGGTGGCCAGCCCAGCCCTGCCCCTTTGACCTGATGTTATTTCTTAGGTACAACTTTAATCCACTGTTAAATTGTTCTGCTTGGATGTCACATGAAAGTGACTTGGCAGAACTTCTAATGAAGATCTCAGCTCCAACAGAAGCTTTAATCATTCTATACAGCACCTGTCAAAACAGTGAAAATATATCCCTGCAAAAACATACCAGTAAGAACCAGTTTAGACTGAAGTAGCAGAACACAGCCTGGAAATCAGGATTTTTCCAAAGGCTGGTGCTGATAACATCATCATTCCAAGAGGGTTATCCACCTCCTCTGGGTACTTAAAGATTACTTAGATCCATTTTTCAAGTAGATCTACTCAAGAGAGCTCTGCAACCATATTCTGCACTGCAGTCATGGGACCAGGACAAATGTAACATCTTCCACCTAAGTAACTGCACCAGGATTTGAAACCTGTGTTTTACCTGAATTGAATGTTCAGGATGGGAGCTTCCATGAAGTCTGACACGCATTCAATGTTCACCACCTGTTGAACCTGTGCCCCTCCATCCACTGTGGGGTCAACAGGTTTTGTCTGAAGATTGAGGCGTAGCAAGTGGTTAAGGAAACTGATCAAAGAAAGAAAAGCAAATCTTCCCACAACCTGCATGAGGAATTAGCACTGTGTCCACTCATTCTCTACTTAGTACTCAAAGTTTAATCCTTGCACAGGAGAAAAAGTGGTGGGTTTTGTTCACACTGACACACTTAGAAGCAATAATCCCTACAATGCTTTGTTATTTGAATATTCTTAAAGGTGCCCTCAAAGACTTATGAAGGGACAGGCAAGACTTCACAAGAAAACCCATTACCATCCCTCATTCTGATGTGGGCACTACAGTGATGCTTTGATTCCAACAAGCTTGATTATGGTCTCCTAGAAATCCTAAAATTGCAATACCAAGTGTTAAGGACAAGCTGGAAATTAAGAGCTTAAAGTATCATCATCCTCAGGTACATGGATTCATAAGGACTAAGCTAGTGAAAGGTCTGGAGAGTAGGTTTGGTGAGGAGCAGCTGAGAAAGTTGGGATTGTTCAGTTTGCAGAAAAAGAGGCTGAGGGGAGACCTCCTCACTCTCTACAACTCCTAAAGGAGTTTGGAGCCAGGTGGGGGGGGTTGGTCTCTTCTCCCAAGTAAGTATAAAATCATAGAATGGTAAGGTTGGAAGGGAATTCACAGATCACCTAGTTCCAACACCCTGCCATAGGCAGGGACACCTCCCACTAGAACAGGTCACTCAAGGCCTCCTCCAACCTGGTCTTCAACACCTCAAGGGAGGGAGCAGCCACAACCTTCCTGGGCAACCTGTGCCAGGGCCTCAAGTAGTAGGACAAAAGGAAATGGCCTCAAGTTGCACCACGAGAGGTTTAGGTTGGACATAAGAAATAATTTCTTCACTGAAAGGGATGCCAAGCTCTGGAACAGGTTCTCCAGGGAGGCAGGTTGAGTCCCCATCCCTGAAGGTGTTGAAAAGAGACAGAGATGTGATGCTGAGGGCCATGGTTTAGCACCAGACTTGGCAGAGTTAGGTAATGGTTGGACTGGATGATCTGAAAGGTCATCCAGGTCCCAGGTAAAATGATTTTATGATTCTTCCTATAATCTAAGCCCTGCTACTCGATAAGAGTGGAGAAAGCTAGAGCTGCATTATTTATTCAGCCCCATTTTCTCTATTGCAACAGCAGAATTTGTGTTTATACCAGGCCTTTAAGGAGCTCAAGATCTGTTCTTTCCATAAACACTTTAGGAACCTGCTGATAACTTTATTTCTTCATGTTCAAGCACAGCATGCCTTGATCCAGCAGCTTTATTACCTTGTGCAGCACAGGACACAAATCCCAAGTAAGAACAGACACATGGTACTGCATTTAAGGATATTTGACTGGAGTTCATCTGAGCAGATTACTGTTGGAGTAAAATTCAAGAACTGTGTTGATGTCTTATTACCATAGAATATGAACATGCGCCCTGCAAAGAAGAGAAGACACTGTTTGGGTACATCACCTAAAATCATACTGAGCTGTTTGTGCTTTGTGGATCTAACACCTTGTACTTCCACCTTTTTAAAAGCAGAGCTTACTGCACATAGTTTGTGTCACCAAAATATTCACAGTTCACAAGGAAATGCAGATTAAGACAAAACTATCAGACCCCTTCCACAGCAGCTGTCATAAAGGCAGTTAAATAATCAGTGGAAGTCTTCCAGTTGTCAGAGAACTTTATTGTGGTTATTCTGGTACCAAAGTGGTGCCAAAAGGAAGAAGCAAGCAATCCTAGTGCTGTCCTGTGGGAGTCCCAGCTGCTTCCCAGATATTTTCACTACCTTGGGCATTAAAAGACAGCCATGTCTGAAGCATATTAGAATCATAGAATGGTAAGGTTGGAAGGGACCTCAAGGATCACCTAGTTCCAACCCCCTGCCATAGGCAGGGACACCTCCCACTAGTAGAGGTTACTCAAGGCCTCATCCAATCTGGCCTTGAACACCTCCAGGGGAGGGAGCATCCACAACCTCCCTGGGCAACCTGTTCAGTGCCTCACCACCCTCACTGCAAACAGCTTCCTCCTAATATCCAGTCTAAATCTCCCCTCTGCCAGTTTAAACCCATTGCCCCTTGGGTTTTATATTGTATATTATTACAGCAAGCTACACTAACATGTAAGAATGGAGAAGAATCCTTTGCTATACCTTTTGTACCAACTGAACCAAGTGCCCCTTGCTGTACCAACCTTACAACTAGGCAGCAAAAGCTGGAGCTTACAGTTCACCTTCACACTCCCTTTTCATCTCAGCTATTAAACATCCAAAAAGCTGAATGAAACAAGAGCCCAGGGACACACAGACAGTAAAAATCTTAACACAGGTTAGGGTTCCCCCCATCCTGCCTTAAGGGGAAGTCACAACTCCCCCCCCATTTCAGGAGTTCTATCTGCAATATGGTGCTGGGATTGGGGTTGACAGGTACTTGGCCTGCAAAGTCTTACCCAGGTTCTGTCGAAATTCAGATTTCAATCCAATCTGTAGCAACTGATTTTCAAATAAGACCCCGTTGTTTTTACACACAAACCTAGGGGAAAGAGAGGGGGAAAAAAACTCCTTTAAGTTGAGTTGTATTAGTATTTAGAACCACAAAATTCAAGGTTTACAGAGAGGATGAAGAGTGTGGTTAACCTAGAGTGCATCAGTCTGAGAGAGGCCTTTGCAGGAAACTGCAGTTAGAAAAGAGAGTTTTACAACCAAAACCACCACTTGTAGGACACTAAGAGAACCGAATTTGTTTGGTAGGATGCCTGAGACACTACAAAGGAAGCCACAATATGCTCTATGCACACACACTGTCTATAAAGGACCAGGCAACAGGCTAGCACTTTTCTTATTCAGATTCTTGACAACTCCCTGAAACTCATTAGGTTGGTGAAGAATTGAACAGTTTGAAGCTTTGGTTGTTTAAACCTGGAAGGAAAAAAAAAAGAATCCCTGCTTCTAACCACTTCTGTTATCATGTCAACTGAGAGCTGCATTTTTTCCCATTTGAGAGAGGAAGCCCATTCTGCAGTGGTTTCAGTCCTTTCTATCACCCTCCACTTCAAAGTAGAAGAGGTGGTCAGTGAACATCAGCCTTTTGCATACAAGGCACTTAAAACACACTCCAAAATATTAGTACATTTTGCTGTTTTCCCTTGATTTGCAAGTATGTGCAGAAGGTAACATACAAGAGGTATTGTCTCATTTTAGAGCAGTGTGTGACAGCACTGACTGGTAAAGGTAACTCTAACCTGGGTATTCATGAGCTTGGCATAACATCCACAGCATCTACAGAGGTGTTCTAGTCACAAGTCTGACAGCACACGGTTCTCTACTTTTGCTGGTATTAGGTTAATGCATAAATATAGTTTTGTTTTATAGCTATATTCTGGAAGTTGCCCAGCCTTGCAAGGTTTTAGTATTGCTTACTTGTGAAAAAGCTCATCAGCATCATGCACAGTATCAGCTGGTTCCTCAGAAACTACCTCAGATGAAGCCAGGTCAGGGCTAGTTCAGGCAGCACAAAGGAAGAAAGGCAGTAGCGACAGAGATAGGAGTTAGTAAAGACAGCTTAGTGCTTAGTTATTCCTTTTACCTCCTTCCTCAAAAATGGCACTGCTGAGTTTAATGCATGAAAAAATTTATTAGCTGCCCTAGCTCAGTACACCTAGAAAGGTTTGAGGCATTAGGTAATGCTTTCCCCCACTTCTCTCCCCCATCCCACCCCTCCCTGATTGTTAGGAACCAGCGAGTGTTCCCCAAGACAGAGGAAAGCTGAAGGCATTCACTAGCTTCAATTTATATCTCTTAAGAATCAAGTCTTTTTAGGTGTTTCATTGTGACAGCAGAAGAGTTTTAGTTCAAAATCACAACTGGAGATACATATTAACTACTACAAACGTGCACTTTGAAGCAGAGACCTCACTGACCTTAGTGGCACCTCACAACCAGTTCTCAAACACACCCAAGTATTAAGTGTAGGCAACAGACAGGCGCACAGCAAACAACTTACCCAAGGAACAGAAACAAAAGTGACAACAGCACTAAAGAGGCAGCAAACTGCAAAAGGCAACTTCTCAGTACCATTAGAGAAGCATTTCTCCTACAGACAGACCAAGGGGTTAAGCAATGCTGTATTTTCTTCTGCAGAAAGAAAAACTCTTCTCAGGTAACTGTTGCTTATGGAGCTACTAGTAGCCTTTGTTTGTTTTTCTTCTTTAAAGGAAAAAAGAAAGAGCTCTAAAAAGCTTCTCAAAGTCCTGGTATTGTGCAGCATGGTTAAACATCACTCAGCATCTTCCAGGTGAAACACAGGATCAAATCTCAATTGCTGCAGACCTGCAACAATGCCCTGCCTGCTATAATGTTTTGATGCAAAGCTCCATGACCCAGGTAAATCTGTTTCACTGATGACATCCTCTATGTTAAGATGCATTGCAAATGTCATGGCATTGTTCAGAATTCACTCCTTGGCAACAGCACCACAGTCTTTGCTCAGGAAGAGGATGGATTGTTGAAGACATTCTGTGATCTTTCACTGTAGCTACAGTGGTTTTGAACAGTGATAGTATAACATTCTACCTTCTCTACCCTTGGTAATATTAGGAAGATACTTGTATCAAACACTGAAAAAAAAACCACACCAAAGCACAAAGCAGTTGCTTCCCACCCCCGCCTCTTCTGACATCTGTTTGTCAGACAGCAGCAAAATAATTTAAGTCTATCTTGACATTCTGAGTCCCAGTATCTCTGGATATGATCCATCTCACTGTCCCAGTATCAGTTTGCCACAAGTGCAGAGACCCAAGAATACTTCATGGAAAGAAGACAAGAATAAGCATACTCATATCAGGCCAGATAATCCCCAACTTCAAGATGTAATGAGATGCACGAGCAGTTTAGTTGAACAAAGAAACAAAACCAGCACAAAAAAAGAGGCAGTACTGTGTGCTTATATCCTCAGGTTGGTTACTACAGACTCAGTTCTTCCATGAGCAGAGGCATTCATTAAAGAGAACACAGCCAACAGAATTCAACACCACCTCTCCTGCTGCACAACTGCCACCCAGGAACGCGTTCGATAAGCTGGAACAAAACCTGAAGTTATTTTCTTGTGTTTTTGTATCTCTAATCCTCTTTTAACAGCCAAATTCTTCTGCACATGCCTTACAGGGTGACTTAATTACCTCGCAAAGTTGTCATCTGAACCAGGAGCAAGAGGTGCGACGGCAGAAGCAGAATCTGAAAATACATCCACCAGGAGGCTACCACTAGAGGACGGTGGGGGAGCTGAATTGGTGAGAGGGGCAGCACCCAGACCCAGCAGATCCGCAGATGGAGAAGGAGTAGACTAGGGAAGACAAGACACTTGGGTGTTACACTGCAACAAAAACTAAAACCAAGCTGTCTCTTTGGCACAGACAAGCAAGCTAAGGCACAGTGCCTCTCCCAACCCCAAATCATGCTTTGAATGGACATAGGAGGCATCATGAATACAGTTACCACCTTGCATTTCAACTTAGGGTCATTTACAGATGTATTGTGATTGGTTTGGGGTTTTTTTTGTTTCCTTTGTTGTTTTCTTCTTTCTCCTTTTAAGGACTATATCTAACAGTTAAATAAAAAACCCCAATTAATCTGTTTTCTGCAGAATCAGATTCTAACGTGTGCCTCCTCCCCCAACTTGGTCACCTTAGTTTCAAGGGAAATTAAGCACTGTATGGACCAACACTTATTTGTGTTGCTTTTTTTCTTTCACCAAAAGAATCAAGCAAGAAAGGCAGTGGATTTTTACACAGGCTTGAATTCAAAGACCACAGTGCCTTTAAAACTGATTCTTACTTTAGCCCCAGGTTTTTGAAGCTGGGCAAACCTTGGGAACTATGTCAAGCCTAACCAGCAAAAGAGCAGAGCCTGGAGTTACTTCAAGCTGCAAATAACTGAAGGCAGAGGCAAGACATTTGAAATTTTTCTTTCTAAATAGAACAAATCAAGTAGCCAGGACATAGAAACATGCAGAGGCCACACATATGCCCAAGTCACGTGCAAGAACAAGGCACAGACTGTTCAAGCGTTCATCTCTGGGACATCAGTAGCCTACAACGTGCCAGATATGCCAAAGATGAGTCAGGAGATGCATTTGGATTGAGTCTGAAATCCTGGTTTTGTAAGCCAACTCCAAGCTGTTAAATACTCTAAAGAACAGAATTTGATGCAGGATAATGAAAAATTCCCTGGCAAAAAAAATTCCAGAAGCCAATCCAAACAGCTGGAACACCAGCTTGGAACAGATTCTTGGTATCCAAGCCAGGGTCACATCAGAGCCAGTAATGACAGTGCTGTAACGGAGTTTCTTACATGGCTGCAAGCCATGAAGTGAAGCTCATAAAACAGAACACAATTTTTACTGCCAGCCACCACCTCACTCAGGCATGCAAAGTGAACCTGGTAGCTTTTCTGCTGGAAAGGTATTTCTGTCCATTCAAAGATGTTGCACTTGGAACATCTACTCTTACATACCACAGTGACTAAGAGTTAAAGGATTATGCTTTAATAAACTGAGTAGGGAGTGTGCTGACATATTTCCTCCTCTTAGGTAATCTACTACTACATCTCAGATGTAATTGCAAGTTATGCTAGTCATTAAAGCCAGAAACAAGTATTATGTTATGGGAATGATTCATCCTACCAGCTTTAACTGACAATAAAAAGGAGAAATTTCAGCTCAGAAGAAACAAGACTGTGGCCTTGTCTTCCGTAACTGAACACGAACTGTACTGTCAAATAAAAGTAACCATGTTAGAGTGATTCAAGGATATTCAACTTGTCTGTATCTAGTAAAAACAAAAAAACAAAAGCCAAAAACCACCAAAATAATCCATATCAAGACCTCAAGTATCTACCATGTTAGACAAAGCAGGAGAACAGCTGATATGTAAAAAAAAGAAGAGTAACTGAAATTCTGAATTATGTTAATCTTAACATCTCACCTTCACTGTAATTTCAGCAGCAAGGAAATTCCCATTTTGAAGTTTACAGCACTATGTTCATACTTGCAAAGCAAAAGTGTAAAAGGAATTTACTTTCTTTTTCAGGTTGCAGACAGTTTGTCTCCATTTACAAAAGATCTTCAAGGGAAAGCTGCATCCAAGCGTATGATGTGTATGTGTGTGTAAAGCACGTCCCCTTGCTCCCCTGACATTTTACAGTAAACACACATAGGTCTGAAATTTAAGAAGTTTATAACCCCCTAACAAGGCACTTCAAGGATCTTTCACACTGCCTGAATGAGGGAAATAACAGCTTTTTAACTCACAACAGCACTGGCATTGACAGCAGCAGGTTCAGCACTTCCATTCATATCAGAGCTCCTCTCCTTTTTGATCTCTTCCAGGTCAGTAACTGTGCCTGGGCCTTTCTTCTTCTTAAGTTTAGCCAAAATAGAAGATTCCCTCTCTGGAAAGGGAGGCATTTCTTCCAGCACTGTAGCCTTGTATCACAGACAAAAAGTATGTTAGCTTAACTGACAGAAAAAACCAAAACAACTAGGTTTTGAGTCTTCAGAGGCAAAAGTAGAAGTTATTATCCACACAGGAGCTGACTATGCAGGTCAGTGGGCAGTGAAAGAGTACATTTCCATTTTCAAAACAACAAAAAACCACATGTTAAACACTTTCTAAAGTCCTTCCAAAGCAGCTGCTTAAGAGAACAGGAGCAGATCACTTCTCTGGTACAGTGCTATTAAACAAACAGAAAATAAGATCATATCAGGCCTAACAATCCTTAAGACAAGCAGGTCTAGACTGAAACCACAGAAGATCATCCAAGGACAGAGTCAGACCCAAGCATTTATTAGCTGTCAAGACCAACTGTGCCATGCTCTGGCTAGATCTGAGTGCATCAGGTTTAACACTCTGAACTTGTAGAGACAAGAAAGAACAATTCAGGGGAGTTGGAAGTTTCCTGCCCACCACCTAATCAGTCCTCAAAACAGAGCACCCAAATGCTGTAGGACACTGCACTGCACCAGCCTGCACTGGTTTCCCAGCCCCAGACTGGTATGCATTTGTCCCACTACAGCAGTAACAACTTGGATTTCAGTTCTAAATTAAAGATGACTGCAGATGAATCAGGCAGACTGAAAAAGCAAAACAACTCCAAAAACTAGTGCCCACATTCTGGATCCTTAGTCCTGCATGAAAGCTTCTGAGAAATCAGGTCAGCTTGAGTGGAGTTCATCTGTTGATACAAAACACAGCCAGAGTTCTACATAAGTGAACAAAGCCATCTGTATACCTACCAATATATCAGTACTGGCAATAGTGCTGAGCCTCAAGTACTCAACAGCTCTCTGCTGCAGCTCAACATCAGCATTCTTTAGCTGACTGTCACTGCGCAGCACATCTTGAATTGTAGTTTTGATTTCTGGGAACAGGTTCACAAACTTGATGTAGGTAGACAGAAGCAGAGCTCTGGTAGGAACACTGCACAGATGGAACTTGGAATGCAGCAAGTTGAACTGGATGAGGGGACTTAAAAGATGGGAAGAAAAAGAATTTGTTCAGTTTTGGTAGACAGGGTAATTCTTAGTGCATTAGTAGCAAGAGTTGAATCACTAAGTGGGCTGTGTTCAACAGGCATTGCATTCTTCATACAAAGTGTTTTACCTTGATCTTGGATCACCTGCTATCAGATTTCCAAATTCTCCCAAGATGTAGCCACCTACTTTTACAAGATTCTCATGGCATGCTGGAGCCTGAAGGGCCTGCAAGAACAGATTAACAGTCAGTCTTCAGTGTATAAAAAAAAAAAAGAAAAAAAAAGGTTTTCTTTCAATTTATTGTCCAGTTTACTAGTCTGGAAGAGGTCTAGGCACTATGGAGTACTCAGAAAAAGAGTATGATATGTGGTATGACTTCTGGAAAAAACTTGAAGTATCACTTGCTTCAGAATACCCTTAGACCCACCTAGCAGCAATGTGGATTTGAGGATGAACACCACAACTTAGATTTCCTCTTTCACCTTTTGAAGTGTCAAGGGAAGTGAGTGTACTTAAGCCTTGCAAGAGCCTGTTGAAGTTGTCCAAACCAAAACTACTTAAAAAGTAAAGTAGGAAGAAACACATAGCAGGAATGAGTTCTGAAAGTTACCTTAAATATCCAGGAAAAGCAGTGAAAAAAAAGCAGAAAACCCAAACAAAGTCAGAGTAACAAGGTCAGGCATTTAATAGTTGAAAGGCCAACTTCAATAGTTGACATTCCAGTTTTATCAGAAGCCAAGCAGAAAGAATGGGTATATGCTTCTAGAAGGATCAAGTTATCATTTGGAGGGTTTTCAATTCTTACTTGTAGAAAATTAAAAAAACCCAACCAAACAAACAAACAAAAAAAACCAAACCAGTAGCAATAGGCTTCTGTTTTCACTATACTTCAGTAGTTCTTCTGGTAACTTCCTTACTAAGTCAGACACTCCTAGAATAGGTTGGAAGGGACCTTGAACATCATTTAGTTCCATCCTCCCCTATATGGGCAGGGACACCTCCCACTAGAACAGATTGTTCAAAGTCTCATCTAACCTGGCCCTGAACACCTCCAGGGAGGAGGCATCAAAAACCTCCCCAGAAAACCCGTTCCGGTGTCTCCCCATTCTCACTGGTAAGAATTTCTTCATCTCAATCTGCCCCCTTCCAGTTCAAAGTCATTGTAAGCCCTTGTCAAAAGTTCCTCCACAGTCCTCCTGCAGCTTCCTTCAGGTTCTGGAAAACTGCTGTAAGGCCTTCTGGTCTCCAGGTTGAACAGTCCCAACTCACAGCCTGTCCCCACAGGGGAAGGGATTTAATGCTATCCTCTAAATCAACAAACCTCCCAGCACAATCCATCCAAAACCAGAACAGCATCAGGTGCATGCCATATTATATAAGCCAGAAAAGCTTCTCAGCAACTTAATATGAATCTCTCAAAAAAATTCTATGACGCTAGCTACACAGAAGGCTTTAGCATTGCTTTGTTGAGATCACAGAATGGTAAGATTGGAAGGGACCTCAAGGATCAGCCAGTTCCAACCCCCTGCCACAGGCAGGGACACCTACAAGTTACTCAAGGCCTCATCCAATCTGGCCTTGAACACCTCCAGGGAGGGAGCAGCCACGACCTCCCTGGGCAACCTGTTCCAGTGTCTCACCACCCTCACGGTAAAGAACTTCCTCCTAACATCCAGTCTAAATCTCCCCTCTGCCAGTTTAAACCCATGAGATACTCAGGCTGTATTCCTCCCTGACATGTGGAAGTACACACTCCCCTACTTCCACATCCCATGCTATTTACTTAATTCCTGCCTCAGTTTGAAAGTGAGCTGAACACCATCATTCTCACCTCAAAAACAGTCTTTGCTGCATAGCCTTGCACATCATCCCTGTTGATGACAATCTGAATGACTCTGTACCACACTTCTTCACTGACATAGTCACCAGCGATGCGAATCAGATTGAGGATTGTATCCACATACCAGGTGTAATCCACTGCATACTTCTCAGCTAGGATTGCAACCTTCAGAACCTGAATGGACACAAAAAGAAGGTTGAGCAGCTTCTGCTGTAAGTTGTGATACCTTATGGCAGCCCAGAAACCTCTGTTTGATGCAGCAGCTTGCTCACTTGCACCCACAGCTCAGGTGAAAGATGACCACTGACATTCTGAGCCAGAAGACTCCAGCTGCCAGGCACACGATGCTTTTGCCCAGAATGCATTCAAAGAGCTTGCATCTAAGGTTCAACAGCTGTTTGCTGAAGTGACCAAGAGCAAGTGACTGAGTATTTTGTGTTTGCTATAAAATCACCATAAGCTCATGGAATGGGTTGAATTGGAAGACACCTTAGAAGTCATTCAGTTTCAAACCCCCTGCCATGGGCAGGGACACCTCCCACCAGCCCAGGTTGCTCAAGGCCTCATCCAACCTGGTCTTGAACATCTCCAGGTAGGGGGCAACCACAACTTCCCTGGGCAATCTGTTCCAGTGCCTCCCCACCTTCTCAACAATTTCTTCCTGATCTCCAGTCTCAAATATCCCCTGGGTAACCTGCTCAAAACTATCATTGAGACAGCACCATGTAGGAAATTGAAAACCTCTGGACAAAACCCCAGCAACTCAAGGTAGCAGAGGCAGACTATAGTCACCAAAACACAGCTGACTGAGTCATATGAAAGTTCTTAGATCCCGAGGCAATCAATCAACATAAAGAGAGATGTCTGTATCATTTGTTATCAGCTGCATCTGTATTGACCTATTCTTTTAAGAGCAGCAAGTTAATAGAGTGAAATTCACATTCTCTGCCAAGTCAGGAGAAATTGCCAGCAAGAATCAGGACAGTACAAGAAGGAAATCAACTAACACTGCATTTTATGTTAACTTCTCTCACCAGGAAACTTTAGCACTCAACTAAGCTGAATAATTACTCTGAGAATGGGTTTTGGCCACTGTTCTAGGGAGGTCCTTAAGTGAGTATTTTAAGTATTATGCTTTTTGCTGCTGAGAGAAAGACAGATACCATGCCTCTTTTAGTTCATCAGTAGATACTGAGTTTGGAACTCCTTACACTGAAGTTGTCACAGCACCCACAATACGAAGTTGTAGAATCATAGAATGGTAAGGTTGGAAGAGACCTCAAAGATCATCTAGTCCCAACCCCTTGCCATAGGCAGGAACACCTGCCACTAGTAGAGGTTACTCAAGGCCTCATCCAATCTGGCCTTGAACACCTCCAGGGAGGGAGCAGCCACAACTTCCCTGGGCAATCTGTGCCAGTGTCTCACCACCCTCACCTGCAAAGAGCTTTCTCCTAACATCCAATCTAAATCTCCCCTCTGCCAGTTCAAATCCATTGCCCCTTGCCCTGGCATTACAAGACCTTGTCAATAGTCCCTCTCTAGCCTTTCTGTAGGTCCCCTTCAGATACAGGAAGGCTACTCTAATGTCTCCTGGAAGCCTTCTCTTCTCCAGACTGAAGAGCCCCAAGTCTGTCAGCCTGTCCTCATAGGAGAGCTGCTCCAGCCCTCTGATCACCTTCCTGGCCCTCCTCTGGACCCACTCCAACACTTCAATACAAGTAAGTATTTATCACATTAACTTCTGAAGCTATTACACAGTTGACTAGAATAGGACATAATCCTTAGCAGTGGTAAAATCAATTTCCCTTTTTACATGCAGTGACCTGAGACCAAGATTGGTTTTTAAAATTTTTAGTTTCCAAGGTTTTGCTTCTTCCCTCTCCAACCTCTTCAACTGAAATGAAGAAGACTCTTCAACATCTCTTCCTTCTTCAACCTAAATGAAGAATGCTCTTTGCTATTAGACTATAAAAAAATCAAACCACCATGAAAAAAATCTCCCCAGCATCTCAATCAATTAAGTGACACACATGGTACCAAAGGCAGCTATGAAAGAGTTAAGGGAACACTAATATCAACTCACAATTTCCTCTCTGATAGAATAATCAGCAGTCTCCAAGTAATTCAGCATTTCAGCCACAATCTGTTGGGCATTGCTTCGGTCACACATGGCGTACAGGAGATCCACAGCTCTCTGTCGTACACTTACATCTCTTTCAGTCTGCATAAGGACACACACAGAAGGTCAGGATGAATTCACCTTTGAGAAGGACAAGCAACTTAATGAAGAGATAAAAAGTTACTATCATCCAGCCAACTTTAAAGCAAGCTATTTCATAGTTTTTCAGATGCAGAATGAACTTAGATATAATCTTCACACAAGTTAGGAGTTTCCTCACGTTATTCTCACTTTCAGCCACCTAGAAAGAGGTCTCTGGAGACTTAAGACATCTTCCTGCTTTTAGGCAACATTTCCAAGACTCAAACAACTAGCTTTGTTTCTGTAGTTTACAAATCCAAAGCTGTGGAAGTGTTGAACCAATGGAGGAGTTTGTACAGAATACTCCGCAATCACCCTAGCTAGGGTGAATGAGTTTGTGGTCCACTGGGTAACAGGTACCTCTGGTCACAGTTGCACTAGTAATTGGTTGAAATTGTCCAACCACAGTGCAACAGGCAGGTTTAGAGCAGAGCTTGCATTGTATCAATTGGACTTTGCCAGCACAGCAAAATTTTGCAGGACTAGGAGACAAACTTTCTGATTTAGGGACCCAACAAGTTAGGAGCGTAATGAGGGGTGGGGAGCCTTGGGGCAGGGGAACAGACAACACTCATCACAGACTGCAAATAAATATTTACCTTCAGGGCATTGATAACAGTTTCTATGTGTGTTTTCACAGCCTCGTGTGAGAACTCAGAGCTGGCAAGCGTGCACATGCTTTCCAGTGCTAGGTAACGCAAATTAGTTTCTCGGTGCTGCAAGAACTGACCTAGCTGGTTACAGGCACGGACTAGGAGGTTTGGCTCACTGCACAGGAGAGGAGAGAAAGTGAAAGGGTTAAAAGCAGCAGGTTTGAGAACACCCAACACAGACTATTATTTCTGCAGTGGAAAATTCTTTAAATGCATCAGAGTGCCTGCTAGAACACCCTGTTGGTGACATGAAAATTCAGATGCTGTGAGCAAATAACTTCTGTTGGATCAGCGTGGTGGGGTCAATACAACACACCCCTCAAAACAGAAGCAGCAAGAAACAAAGCAATAAAAAAATGCTGACAGCATCACAGTGCATTAATACTGCTCAATTCCATTGCTGTGCTTGTGTTCCCATCTAGCAAGCAACCTCCCGTTCTGTTCCCTTCACCAAGTAAAACCCCATTTAGCATTCCAGACTAAGTCACAGCTTTTCACTTCAACACCCTGACCAGAGCCACATTCTCCCAGCTCACCTGTCATGGTGTATAATTAAGCTGATGGCCTCAAACAGCACAGCATTCTTGGCATTTGAGTGCTGCACTTTCTTGGACTTTGGTGGTTCCTGTGCTTTGTTCAGGATGGTTTCCAGGCATTCTGTTAGACGACCACGTACCGCAGGGTCTTCTGGAGAACAACCACTCGTTGGACAACTTCATTTTGCTCAACACCCTCATCCCTACTTCAGGCCTTCCACCTTGCTAGAGCTCACTAAACCAGAGTATTCTGATATATCAAACAGTTCACTCTTCCCCAGTAGTGAGCAGGCAAAAGAACTCTGTGCCACAGTTCTGTCTGGATGACTGCAAAAATCAAACATACTCTATGCTGTATTTCAAGGCTTTAGTAACATAGAATGGTTAAGGTTGGAAGAGAATTTAGATACCACCTACTCTAACATCCCTGTCATGGGCAGGGATGCCTCTCAACTAGATTTGGGTACTCAAGGCCTCACCCAACCTGACCTTGAACACTTTCGGAGAGAGGACACCCACAACCTCTCCAGGAAACCTATTTCAGAGTCTCACCACTCTCATATTGGACAACTTCTTCCTAAGATCCAGTCTAACTCTGCTCTCCCTCAGCTTCAAACAATTCCCCCTTGTCCTATTGCCAGACATCCTTAAGAAGAGTCCCTCTCCAGCTTTCCCGTAGACTCCATTCAGGTATCAGAAGGCAGCTCTAAAGTCTCCCCCAGTGTCACCTCTTCTCCTCAGTCTCTCCTCATTGCAGAGGTGCTCCAGCCCCTGGATCATCTTTCTTTGAAAGAGCAGCTGCAATTGGTTTGTAAGATGCATACTGGTTTGAGACTCTGCTCTGAGCTACAGAGCATTAACAACATGAAACACAGGAGCAGATTTCAGCATCCTTGTCTTAGGACAAGATACTTGCACTCCAAGTTATGGTAACACCGTGGCAGCACTCTGGAGATAATGTACCACACAGGAGAGAAGGCCACTGCTGAGATGTGTGCATTACCTGGAGGTGGGTAGCACTGTAACAGCCTCAGAAGTTTCACAGATAACCAAGGAGCAGGAACAAAGTAGTATGTGTAGTCCTGAAGATCTGTTGACGCAGAAGTTACAATCTGTAAAATAAGCAGACAGCACATCAGCTACTGCACTGAAGTGGTGTGCAATTATGAGAAGGCTCTAAAGAACCTTGGAGGTCACCTTTGACAGAGGCTTACAAAACTGTGTCACAAGCAATGTTTAATTCAGTAATTAGGTGCAAGCTGTCATTTTAGAACTACACCATCAGTGTCGTCTTAACTGAAATGCAGTTTTACAGACAGAGCACGTCTAGGAAGTCTCTTCCTGAAAGCATGCTTGCATTTAAAGCATGAAGATGATCATTTTGGAACACCAAAACATTTAACCAGAAGCTAGACTTTAATGCAACATTTCCTAGATTCAGCCAACAAAAGCTTAAATATGGTGTTATAATTATTGCCGAGAGGTGAACTTTGCATTCAAGTGCAAGATGCTACGACAGACTCAACTACAGCAGAAAAAAACCCCAACACCTTCATACTCCAGAGCAAAGAACATAGAGTTTTCACAGTGAGATGTGATAAGGGTAAGATTAGGCTTCAGAGGGAGTAACCCTTCTTCATGGATTGCTTTTCCCCCTTTGATTCTAGGGTAAGCATGAGCCTGGCACTACCTTTTCTTAAAAGTAGTTCTCATCTAGTACTTACTGCTCCATTACAGAAGAGCCACACACCTCCCTCAGCACTTCCTTGTGCTTTTAAGTATTAAATAAAACTCTTGGTGTTTGAAAAGAAATTACACTTCTCTGAACTCAAAGTAATTTTGATACACCACCACATAAGTCTTGGTATAAAATAGTATCTTCCCATCTCTTGCATACCTTCCATAAGACAAAAAGCTTACAGAATTGTCCCTTCACTCTTCTCAGCTCCCCCCTGCCCCTACTTAACACTCTACACCCATTTACAGAATATCAGATGTTCATGATTATTAACCTGGTAGCAGCTCCAGAGAGGGAATAGGGAGATTCACCTTAGAGAATACTTATAGCTATATTTTTGAGGGTTCACTGCAGAAGTTTGCAGAATCAGTCTTTGATCCAAATACTCTCTAATGTTATAGAAAACTAAGAGCAATAAAAATGCAGCTGCATCATGAGGATCCTTTCAAATACAAGAGGGGAAAGGGGAACAGGGAGAGGCAAGAGGGAGAGACTGATTGGAGAGGGGGAGAGAGAGAGAGAGAGACAGGCACCATTTTGCTTCATATCTTAGAGAACAGCAAGAAAGTTTGGGCAAGCTAACAGAGTCTTCTGCCTGGGTAAGCAACATGTGCTAGAATTTAGCTGAACCAGCTACATGAAGGGAAACTGAATCACCTTCACTTTTAATGGTACACTAAACTAATTTGACCTAGAAAACTGAACAAGTAAGAGTAAGCTAACCCAACCTAGAAAGCACAGTAAATTAAGCAACAGAAGTATTATCAGGGTTATCATTAGACTCACTCTGCTCAATCTAGACACCGCCAAGGAAACAGAAGTTTTAAACTCCTCTGGGTTCTTCTGTGCCAAAGTGGTAATCAGACTTGTAGCTGCAGTAACCACACCCTAGAAAAAACAAAAAGCCAGAACATTCAGTTTTGTACAGTTCAAGATGCTGCCCATTAACACCTTCCACTTGAGGTACTTTTTAATATGCAACAAAACTACAAAAAAAAATGTTTATCCCCATGACAAAGACCCATGCTAAAAACCCCTTTATTTGGCTGGCAGATGGACTAGTCACACAGGCTCCTCACTGAGATGATACTGTCATGCTTGCAGAGCATTTCATGACATTTTTTATTAGCTTTGCCTTGTGTTTGGGTAGTTCCTATAACTACAGAGAGCTTTGTTAAAATAAAGCCTGGCTGCAAACCCTCCTACTACAAAAAGGACCATGAGGAGAAGCAACAGAGTGCAGGTGGCCATCCCAGAAAGAATTCTGACAACCTAGCATGGAGAGGGTTTGTGTAACAAATGTTTTCTGTTACTGCAGAATAAAGCACCCTTATTACTAGTGAAACATGATCCTAAATGGACCTACTTCCAAAAAGTAACCAGATGGAGAAGACTCTTATATAGAATATGATTTTCTTGAGCAGCAAGGTAAGAATGACACCACAGAACAAGCAAGTCCAAGCACTGACAAATCAGGTCTTGCACTTTTTGAGCAGCTCTGATCTTAAAAGGCCTAGGAAAATTAGGTTTTACATTTATGACTTAGGATCACAAGGTTAGAGTCAGAACAAAAGAACTTGTGCATATCATCTTGTATCTCCAAGGAAAAGATAAACAAAGCTTTAATAAAATTTAACATATAAAGCAACTTAAACAGGGTAACTTCTTCTTTCCCCAAGCCTGAAGAAAACCCAGTTTCAAGAAACTCTGTTGCTTGAAAGGCTTGAGGAAAAATAAGTTAATAGTATTTTTAACAGCAATAAGTAACATCACTTTCTACACAGAGCAGGCCCCAGAAGCACAATGAAGCTGATTTACCAAGTGCTGGTCATTGAGGAGATGCACCACTCTAGATGTCCAGTCTCCCATGGGGACAAGGTCAGGAGATGTTCTATACAAACGCAGCAAGCACAAGGCAGCACTCTGCTTCACACTATCCATAGTATCTCTGCAAGACACAATCAGGGATTTAAAACAGTGCTGATGCCCCAGCAATACCTGCAGGCCAGCACTATGCTGGTCTCTGCACTGAATCAGCATCCACAGCCAGGCAGCATCTGCTCAACAAAAGCTAAAACAGAAGTTCACTAAATTCTTCATACATAGAATTTGTTCTTAATTACATTATAATCATAGAACATAATAAAACATTATAATCACAGAACAGCTAAAGATGGAAGGGACTTGATCCTCATTGCCAGGGGCAAGGACACCTCTCACTAGCCCAAGTTACTCAAAGCCTCATCCGACCTGGCTTTGAACACCTCCAGGGAGGAGGCATCCACAATCTTTTTGGGCAATCCATTCCAGTTGTCTCACCACCCTTGTACTGAAGAGCTTCTTCCCAAGATCCAATCTAACCCTGCTCTCCCTCAGCTTAAAACCATTCCCCTTCTCCTGTCGCC
Organism: Eubucco bourcierii; assembly: GCA_013396675.1. Taxonomy (NCBI): domain Eukaryota; kingdom Metazoa; phylum Chordata; class Aves; order Piciformes; family Ramphastidae; genus Eubucco; species Eubucco bourcierii. Next base: position 30,603 of record VWZE01008869.1, read on the forward strand.
AGATATCCTTATGAAAAGTCCCTCTGCAGCCTTCCTGTAGGTTCTCTTCACGTATTGGAAGGCAGTTGTAAGTTCTGGGCAGTGCCTTCTCTTCTCCAGGCTGAATCACCCTGGTAAGTTTAACTAGAGACTTTTTCAACTATTATTTATGTCTACCAGCCTCTCTAAAGATTCTTTAGATGTTACAGTGGCATTTCATATTTTCTTATCAGAACTGAAAGTCCATTATCAGATGAGCACAAACTCACCTAGACACGAGAACAAGGTTCTTCCAAACCAACTTATGACATGCAGTTAGGGTAGGTTGCATTATGCATGTGACCAAAGGTGGATCTCCTGCAAGGTCCTGCATTATCAGCTACAAACCATTACTCAGCAGCTCCAGTACCTACAGCAAGCACACAAAGCAGCCAGCTCTCTCACCAAGCATGCAACCCACAGCTCTGTTCACTTTGTCACCCCTGTTGCTGGCACAGAAAAAGGCTATTTTAGGAGCTCCTCTCCTAGTTCAGTGAACTCCCTTTCAGAAAGCGGCCAATTAAGCATTTCCTATGCTGCACAGCTAAAAATCATAGAACATTAGTACAGAAACCCCCACCCCACCAGCAGCAGCTCTATATGGATCTAGCAATCTTCTATGAGAGCAAATTGGACTCCAGTTAAAAACGCAAAACCAAACCACTCCAAACCTATTCCTCTTCTCTCTGCCCACTTCCTCCCTCCAATTTACATTCAAGCTACACTGAAGTTGCAAATGTAACTGATAGTGCTCATCTGCACAGGTCTCTTGGTTATGACATGTAGACAATTTTTTAATAGAATCACAGACTGGTTTCATTTGGAAGGAACCTTTCAAGGTCATCCAGCCCAACCTCCCTATAGTCAGCAAGGACATCTGCAACTGGATCGGGTTGCTCAGAGCCCCAACCAACCTGATCTGTAATGGTCCTAGGGATGGAGCCCCTGAGCAGCCTGGGACAGGATCTCACCACTCTTAGCATTGAGAAAAACAAAAAAAAGATTCTGTCTCTCCAGTCTTATTCTCCCTCTTTTAATTCAAGCCATCACCCCTTGTCCTGTCACAAAAGGCCCCCCTCAGAAGTCTGACCCTAAACTTTCTTATCATTCCCTTTAAACATGGAAAGGCCACCAGGTCTCCCTGAAACCTTCTCTTCTCCAGGTTGAACAGTCCCAACACTCTCAGACTGGCCTCACAGCAGAGAGGTTCCAGCCCTCACATCACTGTTGTGGCCTCCTCCATCAGGAGATCCTTCTTATGATAAAGACAAAGTCCTTCTTTGCAGAGGGCACATTAATAGTGACGCTCTGAAGATGGATCCCAGAACACAAACAGCTCAAAGAAGAGTGAACTGAAGGTACTGTGCTCTATGATTAATGACCCCAAATGAAATTTTGCTAGCTTTTTAAGGTTATCTTACTAAAACCCATGACTCACAGTGTTTTCTCATTGCACCTAGGAAGGACAATGCAGGATAGGACAGTCAAAGGCCTGACAGCACTCCAGAATATTCCATCTCTAGATGAGAGTCTTCACATAAGGAATTCCACATCAGAGAAAGGTGAAACGAGAGAGATTCTTCCAACAGACCAGGCCTGTGCTAACCATCAGGTGCTAGCTGCTTACTCCTCCCTTTCTGGCCCACACTACATTTGAGTACTCTGCAGAACAGTGACAGTGCTCAAGCATGGCATTACAGAGAAACCCTCTCCAGAGTGCTTCCTGAGACTTCTGCCATGACTAGATATGTTCTAGCCTTTCTCTTGCCGCCAACTCATGGTGAGCATAACAGACAGTCACAATTGGTGTTGCGTAAGCAACGCTGGCAAGCTGCAGAACTTGACATTTAGAGTCAAAACAGTTCTTGCACAACATAACACTTTATATTAAGACAAGACAATAGTTTGTTATAAAACAAGATCCATGCATATTTCAAAATATTTCACAGCCCGAAGTGTGAATGCACTCTTTGGACTTGGACACCAAGTTTCAAAATAAATTAGCCCTGCAGCCACAAGGTTTGTTCTGGATTTACTCAACTACAGTTGCAACTATTTTGACAGGAGTATTTAGAGACTTGTAGCCAACCAAAGGGAAGGTCAGAAAGTTGGCATTGCCTGTTGGCCATTTACAGGGATTGCTGTTGATGTGGCTAGTAGATGAAGGCAAGGAAGATCACACAACAGAATATTCCTTCATTCCTTATGAACTCAGGACAATTCAGCATAGAATCACAGAATCATTTTGGTTGGAAAGGACCTTCAGGATCAAGGCCAACCATTATCTAACTCTATCAACTCTGGTGCTAAGCCATCCCCCTCAGCATCTCATCTGTTTTAAACACCTCCAAGAATGGGGATTCAACCACCTCCCAGGGAAGCCTGTTCCCTTCTAAGAACCCTTTCAGCCAAGAAGTTTCTTCTCTCATACAAACTAGATCTCCTTTGGTGCAACTTGAGACCATTTCCTCTTATTCAAAGGAACAAGATATAGGAAAAGAAACCAACTCCTGCCTTGCTCCAGTCTCCTTTCAGAGAATTGTATACAGCAAGGTGGTCTCCCTTCAGCCTCCTTTCCCCAGCCTGAACAAGCCCAGTTCCCTCAGCTGCTCTTCAGCAGCCCTGTTGTCCAGAGAAGGGCAACAGAACTGGTAAAGGATCTGGACATGCTTAAAAGCACCTCAATATCCTTCTTGGAGTGAAGGCCCCAAAACTGAACCCAGTATCTAAGGTACAGCCTCCCCAGTACCAAGCACAGGGTACTAGTACCTGCTGGTCACACTACTGCAGATTCAAGCCAGGATGCTGTTGGCCTTCCTGGCCACATGCTGGCTCTTGTTCAGCCACCTGTCAACCAGCACTCCCCGGTCTTTCTCTCCTGGCTAGTTTCCAGCCACTCTTGCCCAAGCCCGGAGCGATGCAGGGGGTTGCTGCAACCCAAGTGCACGCCCCAGCACGTTTAAATAAAGACTTCAGTTTCTAACAAAGTTCATGTAAACATCTATTTAGGTTCACATGTTTTGTTCCATTCATCAGGAAAGATAAGAAAAGCAAAACATTGCAGGGGCATTTGCTGCCACACATTCATACAGTACAAAGGCTGGAAAAGGCTACTCAAGATACTGGCATGGTCTTAATTCTCATGTTGTGCTCGTGCACTTGTGCTCGAGTACAAAGTACCTGCAGTTACTGGAAACTCTCACCATTTGTACAGCAGAGTCAGACCTACCCTGCCACAAGTATTTTGGGGATCTCTCCAGCGAAGGCCTCTGCCATCTCGCGGCTGCCCACGTTGGCGATGCAGTGCAGAGCCAGGCCCATGAAGGTGGGGTTGCGGCTGGCCAGGTCATTCTTGATGGCATTGTTGATCAAGCGAATCAGCTCACTGTTAGAGTTCACCAGGACAGAGATGAAGAGATAGCCCTGGGATGCAGAAGCAAAGGTAACACTGATTTTAGATGACATTTGTTTTCTGTTATTGCCACAAGTAAGTCTTTGAGACAAAGTCCTCCTCCAATGCCAAACAGACGGGTAGAAATAGAATCATAGAATGGTAAGGTTGGAAGGGACCTCAAGGATCAGCCAGTTCCAACCCCCTGCCATGGGCAGGGACACCTCCCACTAGCACAGCTCACTCAAGGCCTCCTCACACCTGGCCTTCAACACCTCCAGGGAGGGAGCAGCCA
>VWZE01008869.1:37326-68674 GCA_013396675.1 Eubucco bourcierii
CTAGAGGAAGTTGTTTGCAGTGAGGGTGGTGAGACACTGGCACAGGTTGCCCAGGGAGGTTGTGGTTGCTCCCTCCCTGGAGGTGTTCAAGGCCAGGCTGGAGGAGGCCTTGAGTGACCTGTACTAGTGGAAGGTATCCCTGCCTATGGCAGGGGGCTGGAACTAGATGATCCTTGAGGTCCCTTCCAACCTTACCATTTTATGACTCTATGTGGTGCTGAGGGATATGGTTTAGTGACCAAGCAGTTCTGGGTTGGACTTTGTTATCTTAAAAGTCTTCTCAACTAAAATGATTCCATGAGTCTGTTATCTTCTGTACATGTCTTGTTAAACCAGTTAGCAAATCTCTATCACAGTAAAAGGTCTTTACACACTTGTTATAAAGATCTCACTACGCTGCTCAGGTGCTCTTTCCACCAGCATGCTGATCTTGCTGTGACACTTCACCCCCCTCTGGTGAGTGTTCCTAACAGAGTCAGCAACAAAACAAAGCCAATGAACCTTTTTGGAAAGATGGAATGACAGAGATACATCCCAAAGCCTTGAAAAAACCCACAGAAAACAAGATTACCATGAGAGTATAAAGTCTTTGTCAAATGAAAGCATTCCAAAGTGTTTCAGCTCGAGAAGAAAACTACACCGTAAATAGGTTTTGCCCTCATGCTGCAGCATTGCTCTATTTTAGAAGCTTTTAGAAAGCTGCATGGAACAGCACTGAGCTTGCAGTTGATCAGGTAGACCATGACTTTTCCTGAAGGGCTATATATGAACACACACCTTTTGCAGAACATTCTCTCCCTGCCCCAAATCAGGAGATAAAACAGTATCCATTAAATCAGGCAAGTCTGAATGTTGGAGAGTTCAGTTACAGCAGCAAGGTGCCATCTAAAAGGTTTTATAAGCTACTTATCCTCTGATTTCTGGGCTCAGAACAAGCAGAGTGTCAGATCAGTGTGTATGCCTTACTGGTGGGCCACTTCAGACAGAAGAACGCTGCACAGCATAAAGCTTCAATAAGGTAGCCCCAACTCAATGCTCTTGCCAAAAAATGCCCCCAAAAATGATGTATTTTTATTTTAAACTTCACATTTATATAATAAGCACCTAAATATAAAATAAAGACTCTTAGGACTATGGAAGTTTCTCCTTGCTTTCCATCTACTCGTGCAGAAGCAGGTGAACTTTTCATTGTAACATCCAACTACAGCTCCCAAAGATGAGAACCATACATTGGTTTGGGTTACAAGGGACCTCGAAGATCATCTAGCTCCAAGGGACATGAGCAGGGACAACTCCTACTAGATCATGTTGCTCAAGGCCCTAACTATGCTTGAAACATCTGTAATTTCTCTGGGCAACCTGTTCCAGTGCCTTAGCAATCCCTCACAGGAAACATTTTCTTCCTAATACCTAACCTAAATCCAGCTTCTTTCAGTTTGAAGCCATTATCCCTTGTTCCATCACTCCATGACTTTGTCAAAAGCCCCTCCCCAGCTATCCTGTAGCCCCCTTCAAATATTAGAAGGTTGCTCTAAAGTCTCCTGAAAGCCTTCTCTTCTTCAGGTTGAGCAACCTCAGCTCTTTCGGCCTGTCCTCATAGCACAGGTGCTCTAGCTCTCTGATCATCTTCATAGCCTTTTCTGGATTTGCTCCAACAGGTCCATGTCCTTTCGGTGTCAGGGGCTGCAGAGCTGGACCAAGCACTGCAGGTGTGGTCTCACCAGAGCAGAGAGGCAGAAGCCACTCCCTTGACCTGCTGACCACACTTAGGTTTCTGGGCTGCAAGCGCACATTGCTGGATCACATTGAGGTTCTCATCACCCAGCACACCCAAGTCCTTCTCCTCAGCACTGTTCTCTATCCATTCTCTGTCCTGCCTGGATTTGTGTTCTCTCAATACATTCACTTTAGAAAAACAACAGAACACTATAAACAGACTGTGAGGGAATGAACACCAGCAATGCGTGAAGCCAAGTGATGTTGGTGAACCAAGACAAAACATACTGAGACACTGAGGTAGACCATAATAAAAACAGGTTGCAACTATGCATTTTGGGGGTTTGCTTTCCAATATTGGCTCTAGAAGCATCTTTTATGTTTCATTTTAACTGAGGAAATAATTTTAGCATACAGCTGCTATTTTAACGGTGTTCTGCAGGGACTTGCTGACCTTTTGTTATCATTTCTTAACTGGCACAGACTGCAGATCACTTGTCAACAAAAAGGCATTTTACAGTTATTTTTACACTGCACAGAGAAAGCCTACCTTCAGCTTTGCCACATTTTACTTAAGAAACATGAAGCAGCACCACTGAAGCTACTCATAACTGAGAAATCGTGCTCTACCAGATCCTCTGGCATCAGTCAGCTCTGCAGAGAGCTGCCCAAAGATACATTTTCCTTCAGTCACATTTGCAGTTTGCTGCCATAAGGCTATTTTCCTGTCAAGTCAGCAAATGAATCCAGGGCAGTTTTACTAGACCTCTGAGCTAACATCACTGGAACCAGAGTCAAACATCCAGACTGGGAGAGGAGAAAGGTGTTTTGGGTTTTTACCCCTCCACCTCCCCTTCTTTGGAAACCCTATGGTCAGAAAAGTAAAAAGGAGATTTTCGGTCATGTCTGCCTGCTGTGGTCTTCAATTTGTGATTTGAGCAGCAAAAGAATAAAGTCTTCTGTATTTATAACAGGGGAAATAAATGCCTCCTGCTATACTATTACCCTAATTAAAAAGTGCTAGAGCAGTTTCCTCTTATCCCATCATGATAGGAAGATGTGAATCAAAACTTAACTTTAAGAAGGGCAGGAGAAAAAAAACCACCACACATACAGGTAGGCAGAGTGACAGCTTTAGTTTTTAAAAGCTTTTCATCTCCTTAAGGAGAGTTCCTTCACACTTTTAGGATTTCATTTTCAGTTACTCTCCTGTATGAGATCTGGAAGGCAAAGAAACCATTGGTGGCTAAACCAGGGAGACTTTACATTGCTTAGCAAGGCCAGGTGACTGAGTAGGTGATGATGGAACCCATCAGCAGATACAATTATGGTTCGAAGAAAGGGACACCAAGACGAATCTGTTTTAGCCAGTTCCTCTCATAGCTGAGGACTACATAACTGAGGACTTGCTATAGTATTTACTAGCATCAATATAATTAGTTGATTCTTTCAGAGATACAGATACAATGAAAGCTATCAGAAAGCAGTTTTCACACAAACTTCACCACAAGGAAAGAAAACCCCAACCAGTCTTCCAAGAGACTGAACTGGTTGTTACTGTACAATCCATCAGCAATACAGTCACAAGCACAAACCCTGTTCTCTCAAGTAACTCTGGCACTGGCCTTGTGAGCTCTGAAGGGATGAGGGAGCATAGAATACCATAAGCCAATAGCTCAACGAAGAGCACAAGCAGATTAAAGTCTGTATGCTCTGAACCTCATCACCTTTCACTAAATGATATGTCATGGTTTGGCAATTCCTTTGTTTCAGCTTTAGGATTCAGCTATTTCAAGCTTTATATCCTTCCAAGGTACCAGAATTTTAAGATCTTAGATTAGCAGATACACTTTGGGGCATCTGAAGTATGTTTGATGGAAGGTATGTCATGCAAACAAACTCAGAGCATACTGCCATCCTGATAACAGGGAGCTGATAACACCTTCCTTCTCCATTGTCTGCTATCAAAAAAAACAATGTTGTAAAATCAGTATTAAAAAAAAAAAAAAAAAAGGGCATTTCAAGATGAAAAAAAGTTTGCTGACTTCTTCAGAAAGCTTGTCTCTTAAATGCAGAACTAAAGGCAGTGTGAAGGGTCTTACTACCAGGCAAGTTTTAAAACTAAACCAAGTAACAGTTATTGCTATTCCTCTTTAAAACCTTTCTGATTCCCGGTAGTAACAGAACATCATTGCCTTTGTTTAAATTTTAATTAGCTGAGCAATTTCCAAAGGTTTGACTGCAGTTGCCTGACTCCAGCTGTGTTTTGAAGAATCTTTGATTCAGATTCTTATTGAAATTTCAAGTTCTACTACTCAATTCCTCTCCCTCTCATGCAGCATTTTTAAGAGTCATATAAAGGTTCTGTTTTAAACATCACTAAGGAGTTTAAGCATGTGCTAAAATAGCATAGCTTCCCCCTGCCTCCAGCAAACATCCCAACAAGAGCAGAAGGAAATTTCACATGTTCTGTTATCTTTAGTGCAATACACAACCATTTCTTTCAACTCAGCTCATTTTTAAAGGCTTTTGGGAACATTTGCAAGCCCTGCAAATCCAGTCAGCTGAAACAGGAAGGGTGCAGAACTGCCGTCAGCAGGTTTTGAGCACAGTGGCATTGCAAAGGCCACTTGCTTTTCCTGGAAAGTTTCCGTCATTTTCCTCTGAAAGAAATCATTAGCAGCTGTGTGAATACTACTAGGATTAAGAATTGTTACTTTCACACTTCTGTGCCTCACCTCTCAAGCGTTTCAACAGGGAAGTTTTGGGTTTCACTGCTCACGGTTCTCTTTCACACACCTTCCAAAAGAGGAAGCAGCAAGACAAATGCATTAGCAGACTCTTAGGTTCCCAGGCAGCACTTTGTCTTTAATTTGGCTTTGGAGTTAAAAAGCAGCACCTGCTTCTGAATCTAATTCAATACACCTAAAAAAAAAAAACAGGTTGCTGCACAGTTACAGAGCCTACTACCAGCCAGAGGAGACAAGGCAGCAGTTTAGATTGGTGGGGTAGAGGACAGGGAACTCTGGCAGTGCTGTATTGTTCTACTGTCTGATTGTCTTTGTACATCTTTGAGGTGATCAGAAGACAGCGTGACTAACCAGGCCCATCTTAAATATAAAGACTATGCTTTCACAGTCTGCCAGGAAAGTAATTTACTGCCACACAATTTCTGTTTAAAACAGGTATTTAGGGGCTTATCTTGAACTTCCTGCAAAGGGTTACTGGGTAGTTTGGGATAACAGAGAACATTTGCTTGAATTTAAGAAAACCAGGGAACTGAAGTTAAAGAACAACAAACAAGTATTATCAACTGACATTGGGGCACTTCTGCACGAGCCAAAACTAAGATATGTTAGCAGAGGCAACATCTAACAGTTGCTCTTGTAACAAACTCCATTAAGCAGGCAGAATAAAACTAAAATCTAACACCAGATCTGTAGGAAAGAACAAGCCCAAATCAAGCACAGAACAAAAATTCCTTTGCCTGCAGAAATAGGCGATAGACTCGTGGCCAGTTTTAATAGTGCATAGATTCTGTTCCAAGAGACCAAAATGACACAAGTTAACAAACTTGGTTTTTATTTCCTTTTCCCCAGTTGTTTAAAAGAAATTTCTACTCTGACAGCCAAACTTCTAGCCTGGCTCAAACACAGGAGCAAAAATCAGCTTCTAGTATGAACGTACAGAAAAGAATTTCTCCACTTTCAATGAACATAACTCCTACAACTTCTGCTTTATCAGGCCAGTATAGTTTTGCTCTACTACACCTTATCTTAATTAAAGCAGAAGCATTTAAAGCAACAGTTAAGGGCACACTGACCTCAGCAATGGAGCTTCCTCACACTGGAAGAAGAGAGACAAAGTCACTGTTAAGTACAGATACACTAGATTCCCTCTGAGCATAGATGCCAGATCAGAATCCAAAGCCACAAGATGCGCACATGTACCCAAAGCATGTTCCAGCAGTTAAAGAAAGCATGTTGTTTTTTTCCCTGGAGATGTGCAGCATCATTTCATCCTTTTATGTACAAGGGTACTTTAAATAGCAAGTTACCCAAACATATGGCAGGTAACAGCCTTGTCAGCTACTTGCATGACAGAACAAAAGTGGAAATCCATGGCTTCTGTCACTAACTGTATGGTTATACGGTGCAAGTCACAGAGGTGGGAGTCTAGATACAGCAGAGTATGCTGAAAAGGGTAAAGATCCAGAGAAAGAAAAAGATACTTGTGGTCTATCAGTCCCTCACACTGGCCCCAAGCAGTAACATGTCAGGAGACACTAGTATCAGCCTTGCCTCTTACAGTCAGACCTTTCCCTAGTCATAGCAGTGCAGCTAGTTCAAGGGTTGCACCTTCAGCAGCCAAGTAACTAACCCAGACCACCAGCATTTGCCATCATTATTTAGCAAGGGACTCCCATCTTAAGCGAAGCACTCTCATACTTGTCTTAACCCAAACTACCTAAAAACCATTTTGAGAAGTCAGTGCTACATAAGAAGAAACCATGTTACACTATCTCCACTTAACCCAAGAATAAAAACACATGGTGAAGGTCTGTTTATTTTTATCCAGCTCTGCAAGGAGAGCCATGCAGCACAAAGCCCACGCAGAACTTCTGCAGCAGAAAGATACACAGTAATCGCCTCCTCACACTCAAGGCCTTAGGCAATTACACAGCAAGCTGTCCAAACTCAGCTTCTTCCCTACTGTAGCACTTATGTCTAGTTTTTGCTCAGGCTACATCAAACTGCCTTCAGTTAAGCAAGATTGTTCACCTAAAAGCCACACAGATTTGGTAATGAAGTAGCCATAATGAAGATGAGCTTATAAGAAGGTTTTGTTATTTTTCACATAAGCCACTGAAGGAGCACACTGCTATTTATTCAAAGCCAATAAACAGTGCTTAAAGGATGCTACCCAAGGTACACAGGCTATAGTTACTGCACTGCTTTGCTGAAAGCACTTCTCTGATCGTTGTCTGAGTCATGGCTCTACACAGCCAAAGGTTCCCATGATTGTTTCTCCCCTACATCACAATTAACCAGGGAATTGTAGAATAGCATGGTTTGGGTTGGAAGGAATCTTAAAATATCATCTAATTACAGCTCCCTGTCATGGGTAAGGACATCTCCCACTAGTCAGACCAGGTTGCTCAAGGCCCCTTCCAATACTTTCAGGCTTGAAGCCTCCACAACTTCTCTGGGCAACCTGGTCCAGCATCACCCTTCATTGGGAAGAACTTCCTAACCTAAATCCAGTTTCTTCTAGTTTGAAGCCACTACACTTTGTCCTGTCACTCCATGCCTTAATCAAAAGCCCTCATTCAGCTTTCTTGTAGCCCACATCCAAATACTGGAAAGCTGCTCTCAAGTCCCCCCAGAACCTTCTCTTCTTCAGGTTGACCAAGCCCAACTCTCTCAGTCTGGCCTCACAGCAGGGATTCCAGCCTTCCCATCACAGTTGTGACCTCCTCTGGCCCTGCTCCAACAGGTCCCTGTCTGTGCTGAGCACTCCAGAGCTAGCACTAGCAGGTGCAGGGCGAGGGTCTCAGAGCACAGCAGAAGGGCAGAATCGCCTCCCTGCTCCTGCTGCCCACACTGCTGGGGATCACCTCAGGACACAACTGACTCTAGGTTGGGAGCACACAAGATTTTCTTACAGGAAGAACTTACCCTGCATGTAGTTTCAACTATTGTTGTTCTTCAGTCTAAACACACCTTACAAAACTGAGGAACAGAACTGGTTTTCTATGAACTGTGCTAACAGCAGCTCTTTAACCCATGACTGCTCAGTGATATGAGCCAAATGATACCAAATGGCCTGTTTGACTCAAGATGACTGACACTAACAAAACACAGAACTGTGTGTCAGTGCTCATTCTGCAATTCCCACACAAGATTTATTGCATTTTACCAGTAAGACATAATTATTATTAGCATTAAAGGTTGTGTTGATTCCTTTGATAAACAACTACAGATTTGTTTCCTTCACACTTGCAAGCTAACAATTTAGTGAGTGCAGGCAGCCCCAAATGGAGTTAAGTTACACAAGACATAAAAGCCATCCTTTTTTTCCAGAATACTTAGCTTCCATTTGGAACAACAGGTTTCAATGTTGTTTCCCCATTTCAGCTGGATTAAAGCCTTTCACCTGAGATGTAAGCATAAGGAATCAGAATGGTAGGGGTTGGAAGTGACCTCTAGAGTCCAATCCTCCTCACAAAGTAGGTTCACCTAGTCATCATCACACAGGAACACATTCAGGTGAGTTTTGAATGACTCCAGAGAGTAAGACTCCATCACCTCTCTGCGTAGCCTGTTCCAGAGCTTCACCACCCTTAAAGTAGTTCCTCCTCCTATTTAGATAGAGCTTATGTTCAAATTTATGCCAGTTACCCCTTGCCCTGCCACTGGACACCAGAAGTATCTCACTGCTCCTATCTACAGAGAATTACTTGACCACAACCACACAGCAAGAACAGGACTATGAGATCCCTGCAAGTCAGTACTTGAGCAGCATTAACAATTATGACCTTTTCCTTCAACTCTTCATGACATTCCTTCGCAACTGCATGTTCATCTCTAGTAGTAGTGAGGAGGTCTGACAGAATCTCTGATATGAGCTTCAATAATTTTAAGGCTTTCTAAGTTTTCAGACCTTCTTCCAGTTTTATTAATGAAGAATTGGTTAAGTTTTTGCAAACGCACTAAAGCTTACCCAACCAACACATCTACTGGTTCCTGCCTGGAAAATGGGCATAAGTTTTAGACTTGGGTTGGGTGATGGAGAACAGACTGTAAAACACATTATGGAAAGTCTGTTAATTTGGCAGACAAAAGCAAAACCCCAAAAAACACCAGACCAACATCAACGTTCAATGGAAGCTTTGCAATAAAAAGGAACTAAAAAGTGACAGCAGTGCAGGGAGCCAACTGAAGGGAAGTTCCTTTTTTTCAAGTTACCCTAAAAACAGCCTTTAAATTTCCACAGTTGCCTTAAGGCTGAAGTTACCAAACTGGATAAAGTATGCTGAAATTTCAGAAGAGAAGTTAGCACAGAGGCATTCAATGGTTTCTAAGTTAAACTAATCCCTTAACTTTTCTGAGTGTCTTGCACTGTGGTCAACTTTTCCCTTCCAAGTCTTTGTTCACACAAGTTTCTGCAGGTCTTCATATGCCTTTAAAAGGCCCTTCTCTTAGAACAGCAACAGATCCCTATGAAGTTCAGGAATGACATTTCAGGCTTTAAGGCACTGAGTACTCCAACAAATACACTAGTCAAGTCAAGATAGATAATTAAACAGGTATAATCTGAATGCAGCAAATTCCAAAGCCACACAGATGACTTGCAGCACCTTATCAACCACACACATAGCCCCATATCAATCTAAACAGCTTTGCCACAGCCACTAGTGGTAGAACTCCATTCAAAAGTATTTGAATTACCCCTTAAAAGCTTTAAAATTTGAAGCCACAAAGACAAGTTGAATACAGTTCCAGCAGGAGTTTTACCATGTGTTGATAAAAGTGAAATGATGCCTTCTACAATGTAGAAGGATGGAATTAGTCATTGCATATCCATGGTTTCATACAAGTAGTTTGTATTGCTGTCACTTAAGGGAGTGGTCAAGATATATGGTTTCAACCATCACACACTAATTCTGCTAGAAGATAGCCTAACCCATTACTTCCCTAAAGGGGTCAGGGATGGAGGGGAAGAAGAGGGAAGGACAATTTTACTGGAAATAATTACATCCACCCACATTTCTTCAAACTACTTTACTGCCTTCTGGAAGACAATAGGTTGAAAACACAGTCAGGAGGCAAAGCAGTAGGAAAAAAAATTGTGAACAGTAGCTCAGTTCTTTGATACAGGAGGGAGTTTACTTCTGTTTAGGCCAAGAATTACAGGACTGTCAAGAAATTCTGTGTCAACAATTATTCCAAAAGCTTGTTCAAGCACTTTGCTCGCATCAGCAGTTGAAAAAAGTCTAAATGTGCAAAAACAAAAGCCCAAAGAGAAACAACATACAAGGAAATATGAACTGTTTAGTATGATCAAGTCACTTACCTTTAAATTTTGACCGAATGTTCGCTAGTTCTTTATTTATCCTCTTGATCTCTGCTTCTTTACTTTTGCCTGAAATCAAGGGAACACACATCAGGACACAGTACCCTGGACAGCCCTCAGACACCCTGAGTTTCTTCCCATCCACCTATGCTGTGTGAACATACAAAGAGCAGAAGGAATTAGTACTCTCCTTTTCCACTATTAGGACTAGAGGATGGCAAACACCAGAGGTAAGCTATGCATCTCTTTATAGTGAAACTGGAGAGGTTAAAACAACCTCTGTTTCAAGCAGCTCTAGATAGACAGTATCAGTTGCATACAATTAATCTTAGATGCCTTTATTGCTTTCAAAAACACTCCAGTTTTTCTATTCCTTAAACCAAATTTACTTCTTATTTGACTACTAAGTTGACAGACTTCTGAAAGAAAGTCTTTTAAACACAATCTTGTAAGTGGTTTCACCTTAAGGACATCATTTACTGTTTCATTATTAAATGGTCATTCAATTCAGTGCCTTAGTAAGGAAAACCTTTGCTGTGAGGGTGCTGGAACCCTGGAGCAGGCTGGCCAAAGAGGATGCAGAGTCTGTCTCTGGAGAGATTCAAATGCCACCTGCTCATTGTGGTCCTGGGCAAGCTGCTCTGTGTGCCTCTGCAGGAGGGTTGGAGTGGATGATCCCCAGAGATCCCTTCCAACCCTCACCATGCAACAAGTCAGTGATAAACAGTATTAGCAGACACACAGTAGGAAAAATAGTAAGCTTTCCAGTAGCCCAAAGACTCAAGATGTCTGGGCAGAGAGGATACATGCTTAAGTTCAGTCTTTCAACATGTCCCATGAATGCCTTTTGGAAAAAAAAACACCACCACAGAAAATTAGCTTCCTCAAGTATTTGGCTGTAAGGCAGTGAATAAAAAATTAAATTTATTCAACTGTCTGACAATGGTCCAGTCTTATGAGCAGCATGGATTAGATGCCCTGAGTTCTCCCACACCACCTGGGATCATGACTATGGTCAACACAGTGCAAGGTGGGAATGGGAATGCCACAAGGCTTGAAGGACAGATCAGTACCACTTCCAATGTCATCCCTTCAGCCACATAAGCAAAGTAAAGGTCTGCATCCTAGTACATCTGCATGTTCAAACTTCCCATGGCACCCAATGACTGTTAATCACCCCTTTATCATTCTACAGATGATCTGACAGCAGGTCTGATGAAAAGTGATTAAGTAACTCAAGGAAATAAGTGCCTCAGGATAGATTAACAGTGAAGTATTAAGTGAAAGGGAGTTCCATGCCAAAACCAAATTAATCCAGATCTTGCAATTTCTTAACTCAAAAATATTTGATGTTATGCACTTCCAAAATAAACTCTTGGATATGATGCAAGCTGGTATATATTGACAAGCCCATACTAAGGGCTACAAGAGCAGATACAGCAAGCCTAGCATACCATACAAACGGAAACAGATCAGGCTCAAAAAAGAGCTACCTCAGGTTGCTTTGTCATTTTGACAACACTTAGATTTTCTTAAAATGGAATGTTTCCATTCTGCAACTGTTTTGTAAGTGTAAGGCCTCGAAACAAAGTCCAAGGTGCCTTGGTAGATACTCCACATGGCAAAAATAGCCCAAACAGTAACGCCGACATCTCCCACTCTCAACCCTGAAAACAACTTACTGGTACCTGCTCATCCATCTGCTGCTTTGAAGAAGCAATGCATTAGAGTTCAAGAACTCACAATACTTGCTCCAAAACATAAATTGCAGCTGCTATCTGTATGTATCTTGGTGTTCAAATAAAGCAGGAGGTGTGTCCACAACTTGAATCTGATCTAGAAACTCCACTTAACTTCTTAGAAGGACAAGGTTAGAGATGAGAGTTATATTCCCCTTAGTTTATAACATGCATTTGTTGAGATCACAAAGTTTAACTAGCATTAATGACATGCAACCTGAGTTTTCTTCTCGCTTAACCTGCCAACCTAAAAAGCAAGCTGGATTTTCAAGTCAATAGTGTTACTGCTTGTAAAAACTGATGACTATTTAAAATCTAGGGTTTAAGAAGTGCCTTCTAGTATAGATTTTAGATTGGTCTTCATTACACTTATTTGTCCTGTGAGCATAGCAGAGATACTCAATTGTTCACATCTCAGACACTTCCCGGCACTAGGAATTCTCAACTAAAGAAAACTTGCTCTTGGGTGCACTCTCCAGGAACAGAGGGATATAGTAACATGTGCCAGAAAAGTGAAGTGTTTATGTAAACAAACACCGTTCCAATTTTCCAAAGTGCCAATGTGATAGCTTACAAACATCTCCCTTATTTTCAGCAACTTAGTTGTTTCAGATGAACAATTTCTAAAGCTATCAATTTCTTTTCCCCTTTACTCTGCTCTCGTCAGACCCCACCTGGAGTACTGTGTGCAGTTCTGGAACCCTCAGCACAGGAAGGACATGGAAGTGTTGGAGCGGGTCCAGAGGAGGGCCACAAAGATGCTCAGAGGGCTGGAGCAGCTCTCCTATGAGGACAGGCTGAGAGAGTTGGGGTTCTTCAGCCTGGAGAAGAGAAGGCTTCAAGGGGACCTGATAGTAGCCTTCCAGTATCTGAAGGGGGCCTACAGGAAGGCTGGGGAAGGATTATTTACAAGGTCCTGCAATGACAGGACAAGGGGCAATGGGCTTAAACTGGCAGAGGGGAGATTTAGACTAGATGTTAGGAGGAAGTTCTTTACAGTGAGGGTGGTGAGGCACTGGCACAGGTTGCCCAGGGAGGTTGTGGATGCTCCCTCCCTGGATGTGTTCAAGGCCAGATTGGATGAGGCCTTGAGTAACCTGTACTAGTGGGAGGGGTCCCTGCCTATGGCAGGGGGGTGGAACTAGATGATCCTTGAGGTCCCTTCCAACCTTACCATTCTATGATTCTAAGTGAAGAACATCTCATTACAATACAACCACTGAGTTTGGAGATTTTGTATTACTGGGGCTATGAACACTGACCTCAGACCGCGATATTGCTGCCCTGGGTAGAGTTAGTCATTATCTTGCTCTATTTGTAAATAAAGCATATTTCAAGACTTAGTTAACTGTTTCTCTAGCTTCTAACTTTTTTTACTGTTCTGTAGAAGAGGATGAGTCAAGACCACCTTGCTCTCTACAACTCCCTGAAAAGAACTTGGAATGAGGTGAGAGAGAGAGAATATGGCCTCTGGTTGCACCAAGGATGGTATAGGTTGGGTATGAGAAGTAACTTCTTGAATGAAAGGGTTCTCAGACTGGAACAGGATCCCTAGGGAGGTGGTTGAATCCTCATCCCTGGAGACACTGAAAAGCAGGTATGTAGTGCTGAGGGACATGGTTGGACTCAATCTTAAAAGTCTCTTCCAACCAAAATGATTCCACAGTTCTATGACTTGCAAGCACGGCAATGATCACTGATGTTAAACACAGAAGAAGGGGAAATATCATTAGCACACATCTGTTGTTCTTTCGTAAGCCAAGGCCATATATTTAAAAAAAAAAACAAACAACCCACAAACCACTAAAAATCACTAAAACCTCTCTACAAACTTTTCAAGCAGTTGTGCTAACAGATAATCAGTTACCGTTGGAAACTAGGTTCTTTGTGTCCTAAGCAAGCAACAGAGCATTAAGGGAAGCCTGACTAAAATACTTCAGGAATTTGTGAAGTCAGCACCTCTGGCAGAAATGGATTGCAGCCTCAGCAAACCAAAAAAGATCAAAATCCCACCCCCTGCGCACACAGCTGTAGCAGCATGTTGACAGGAACACTCATATTAAACAGCAAATTCACATCTGAAGGTTTATTCTATCAAAGCCTTGCCCAGCATCTGAACAAGACTGTTTTGATTCCTTCGTGCTGTTCTATTTTGGATGCGGTAGGTAATCTCCTCTAGACCTTCACTTAACATAAATAGCTGAGCAACTAGCTGGTGATAAAAGTTGAATGATTAAACTTGATTTCCACAGTATGGAGTTAAGTCTTTTCTCCTTATTACTGATTGCAGCCTGTGTAATTGACTGCAGTTTTGGAAAGCAGCACTAGCACACTGGGCATTAAATGTCACTGAGGACTGTCTCATCACAATGCTCAGGATAACTTGGGGATTAAAACCAGGCTGAAGTCCCTAAAAACAAGCATTATATTGCATGGTAACCTTATCCAAACATTGTCCATATTAGATGACAAAGCAAAACTTCACGCTTGCAGGCAGCTTCAGTTTGTTCCATGTACAGGGATAAAGAAGAGTATCAAAACTCAAGGATCAATTCTTAATTACATCTAAGTGGGCCATGGGTTGTTGAAGAAAATGTAGATTTATGCAGACTTTGTCACATTACTCAATGGAGGTAACATCCACTGAGTAATTTTACATGCCTACTTGATTTTTACCATCACTAGAAACCACTGCTGAAGGTAGCTGAAGGAGTGCTGTGATGCAGAATTAGAGGCTTGTAAAAGCAACTGTTCTGACTCACTTCCAGGCTGTTAGAAGACTCCCAGTTTCAAAAAATCAGAAACATAATCCAACTAAACATGCAAGCTTATTCATAGAATCATAGAATAGTTTGGGTTGGAAAAGACCTCTAATATTACTGAGCCAAATCCTCAACCTAACACCATTATAACCATTAAACTATGTCCTTAAGTGCCACGTCCACACATTTCTTGAACACTTCCAAGGATGGTGACTCCACCACCTCCCTGGGTAGCCTGTTCTAATACCTGACCCTCTAACTAGGAGAGGCTTAATGTCATGTATACAAACTGAGGAGTAGGACAGCACTTAAGCCAGAAAACAAGGTTATGTTCCACATACTGGTTCAGGCCACATCCTTCTTACTTTCACTTATTCAGGTTTTTTTCTTCTTTAGCATGACTGTGATTAAATTACTAAGTTATCAAAAGGGGACTGCAAGCCAGTAAGTTCTGGCTAGCCCTTTTTCAGGGTGACACATATTGCTTATACCCTTACAGCCCGAGTGTGATTGCTTTCTCCAAGAGGAGGGCCTGAGCAAACACCCAGCCACGACACCATCCAAAGGCACTTAGGAGTGCTTTGTACCTGGCAGTTTGTCAGGCTTCCAACTCCACCATGCTGCCTACCGCTTTCGTTAGGCAAGGTAAATTTAGCCTGCATTGCACTATTATAGTTAATTACCATCTTGTTTACAAAGATAGACTAGGGAACATCAAAAGTCCTCCAGTGAACCAACCACTATTCTTAAATCTGCTCATAATCCAGGCTGCAGACAGTATCAGCACTGCCTCAGTAAAACCTCCACCTCAGCTTAGAGCTTTGCATTACAATCTACAGGAGAACGAGAACACAAATTACAGCCAAGGCCTTTGTTCAGTCCATTCATTTGAGGAGAACATTTGACATACCTTAAGACTAACTTGGCAGCAGGTTGCAAGACTGCAGTGCTTCAAGGCTTAGATTAGTGGGCTGCTTCTGGCTCACTTGGTGACCTTCTCCATCAGGATTAACTCGTTGCTACACTAACTGTAGAGTGCCCAAGCCAAATCTGAGGCACAAAGCACATCACTGCTGATTAACTGCTACAAGTTCTCAGCTTTCATAAAAACCATTCAGAGTATGGTGTGTTTCCAACCCAGCATATATATTATTTCCCAAAGGAACATTTGGAATAATTTCATTGGAAAACACACTAAGATCCTTGAGTCTCAATAATTCGCTAATTCTGCCAAAACTGGTGCTAAACCATGGGTCTCAGCACCACATCTCTGCTTCTCTTTTCAACGCCTTCAGGGATGTTGACTCAACCACACCCCTAGGGAGCCTCTTCCAGTGTTTGAGAATCCTTTCAGGGAAGAAGTTTGTTCTAATGTCCAACCTAAACCTCCCCTGATACAACTTAAGGGCATTCCCTATCATCCTGGCATCCTACTAGAGAGAAGTGACTGACTCACCTTCCTACAACCTCCTTTTCAAGAGGGTGCAAAGAAGCACTTTTCTCTACAAGCAATTACTGAGCAGAGTAGATTTCCACAGGCAAGTTTTGAGAGACAGGTGTACTGACAACACAAAGGAAAAAAAATGCTTTACTGAAGTTGAGATGTTTCCATTACCCATCTGGCTCAAATCTGCTCATGGCCAGCAGCCAGTGTAACTGAGCCCACCCAATAATTCATTTATTTTGCATTTATGCACAGGTCAGCACTGATACATTGTGCTATCTCTTAGTCTTACTTGTCCCGTGGCCATCTGACAATCCTGTGATTGCTGAAGTGTCATTATTGGCAAGAAGAACTATAAAGTATGTTGGATAGGAGGCTCTATTAGCATAAGAAAAAGCTTGCCAGCATTCTGTCATGCTTCTTGAAAGAAAGTAGTAGTGTCAGTTACTATTTGTGGCAATACCATTTGTCTGACAGCACATGCCTTTCTGTTCACATTCAATTATCAGACAAGCCTTGAAGGCAGCAGAACTCTAGTTCTCTGTGTAGGACAGCAGCAACACAAATGCTGCTGAGGCTAAGAGCAGCAGTTTCTCTGAACTCCTGAGTGGCTAGGAACATCTACTTGGGTAGAGCATAGTTCTTACACAAAAGATAAAACTGCAGTCTTAAAGATATTGTTGTATGTTTTCCTTAAGGACTCTCATCTCTTGTTTTCCAAACATAAAAATTTTCTTGGTTTTGCAGAATCATTTTGTTGGGAAAAGGCTCTCAAAATGCATGTGACAAAGCATGGCTATGCATACAGAATAAAAAAAAAAAAATCATCATAGAGTTGTTTACATTGGAACAGACTTTTCAGATTGTCTAGTCCAACCCAGCACTCCCAAGTCACCACTACACCTTGTCACTCAGCACCAGGGCTCTGAAATCCCTTCAAAGGTAGGGACTCCACTACTGGGTCCAGGGTTTGACAAGCCTTTCAGGGAAGAAACTGTTCCTCACATCCAACCTGAAGTTCTCCTGGCACCACTTGGGGTTATTTCCTCATGTCCTATTACTTGCTCCCTGGAAGACAAGGCCCATCCCCACCTTGCTACAACCGCCCTTCAAGGGGGTTAATATTTGGTCAAATAAATTCTTCATTAATGATAACAAGTCTTAGGACAGAGGACACCCTCAAAAAGCTAAAGATAATAAAAAATTGAAATGAGCAACTGACAGACCAAAAGGGTGTGTCATCACTCGAGAGGTCTTGGCAGACTGGCAAAATGGCCAAATAGGAACCTCATTAAGCCAAACAAATGCCAAGTCCTGCACCTGGAGAAAAACAGGAAGTCCTGGGTACCACTACATCTGAGACTGAGCCCAGACCTATCCTCTTACCCTCTACCCTTCAGGTATTTATATGCAATGAAAAGATTCTTCACACACACACCACACACACACCCCCCCCCAGTCCATCCTTCCTTTGCTGAACAGTCACAAGTCTCTCAGCATTTCCTCCTCATGGAGATACTCCAGTCCTCTCTGTATCTGTGTAGCCTCTACTGGACTCTCTTCAGCATCTCCTTACCTCTCAAACTGGAGAGTTCAGAACTGGACCAAATGATTCAGATGGGACCTCCTCCCAAGGGCAGATAGAGGAAGAGGAAAGTCTCCCTCACCCTACTGGTCATGCTCTTCTTAATGCACCCCAGGAGACCATGGGCCTACTTGGCCACAAAGCATTGCTGGCTCTTTATGTACTTGTCCACCAGCACCCTCAGATCCTTCTCTGCTGAGCTGCCT
The DNA here is from genome assembly GCA_013396675.1 of Eubucco bourcierii. Taxonomy (NCBI): domain Eukaryota; kingdom Metazoa; phylum Chordata; class Aves; order Piciformes; family Ramphastidae; genus Eubucco; species Eubucco bourcierii. The sequence continues at coordinate 54,855 of VWZE01008869.1, forward strand.
TCCAGCAGGCCAACCCTTTACCCATACTGGTGCACAGAACTCATACTCTCCAGGAATTCACAGAATCATACAATCTCTGGACTGGAAGGGACCTTTAAAGGTCATCTAGTTCAAGGGCCCTTCAGTGACATCTTCAACTATAATCAGGCTGCTCAGAGCCCTGTCTAATTCAACCTGGATCTCTGGGCAACCTGGGCCAGTGTTTCACTATTCTCAGTGTAAAACAATTCCCCACAGGAAAAGTGTTCAAGTCCTTTGCTATTTTTGTGGTCTGTTTTGGACCCACTCCAACAGGTTTGTGTCCCTCTTGTGCCAAGGACTCTAGAGGTGGGCACAGTACTGCAGATGGAGTCTCAAAGTGGATTAGATGTGTGAGTACTTTGGGGTTGTTTTCCCATGTGGATTTTGTGGCTTGTAAATGTGCACTGAAGCTTCATTCTCAACCTGCAGCAAAAGCCTCAGAGAGTCCCTTTATTAAGCCTGTTTCCATGTCAATTCCAATTAAATGTTGTCCATAGGATTTCCCTTCCACAGTTGGACATGGTTGGAAATGGCCTGGGGGTTCAGCAGGCATTGAGGTGGGTTAGAGTTGGAGGCCTGTGTTCCTGAGTCTGTCCAGTAGCCACAGAAGCAAAGGCCTTGGATAAGGGGTCAGCTGGCAGCCCTCCAAGTCCCATGCCTGGGGCCCAACATCATACTGGTGGTTGATGTCATCATGCTCATACACACATGGGAGCCTACTGGATGCTTGCAGAATTTCCCAGGAACTTTTGCTCCTTGACACATCATCAGCCAGTCTGGTGTCAAAGGGATCTGGGTTGGTTGTTGGCAGGACACCAGGAGTTACCACAGAGGTTGGAGTTGGTTAGAGACAGCTCTTCAGTTCACCTCAGCTGCTTGAGAGACACCACTACACCTCCAGCTCCTCCTGTGGCATTGCACTACTTTATCTCCAAGCAGCCTCCATGCTGTGTCAGAAAGGGTAGAGGAGAAGCCAGCCCAAGCAAGTCTGGTTCTTGCTCCCCAACAGACACTGGCAGGAGGAACACAAGTGGCAGAGGATGGAGGTGGCTGCTGCTGCTGTGCTCCCGTGCCTCAGTGGAGTTGCTGCCTGGTTCCCCAAGCATCCTGGAAGAGCATATGGGATGCTCAGCCACTTCTCTGGCAGAAGTGGTAGAGGAGACTACAGCTGAGACACAAGCACCATACAGCCAAGTTAGCCCCTGATGACACCTGCAAGACCTGGGGCAAAAAGAGACTTCTGGGCAGAGAAATCACCTCCGCAGAATCCACTTTTTCAAGCTTCCATTTGTTTTGTATTTGCAGTTTTTGAATGTTCCAAATTTAATCTTTTTAAAGGGGGGAAACCAAAGTATTTTAAATCACAAAAATGTGGGTTCTCTTTATTTGGTAACTCAGATGTGAAGGAGATACCAACACTAGAACACAGAATGAGTAAGTCCCAAAGCTATGCATGTATCAGTCAAAAAGATCCCATGCTGGACAAAGTGTGTTGGATGCATCAGAACACAGATCTCACTCAGAGGCAATTAGTAGATGTGTTATGGCTTCAGCAGCCATATCTAAACTGACACAAGTTAGGTGGGAGACACCACAGAAACTACTGGTAGATTCCCTTCAAAGTAAGCTGACCAAGTCTGATAATCTACTTCGTTTAAGGCTCTACTTCAAGAGCCAAAAACTCCAGGTTGTTTCTTAGCACTGCTCTTTTCCTAACGTACACACTCCTCTTAGTACCTTGTGCTGCTGCAGGCAGTTAGGGAGCCAAACGCAAGATTGGTGTATTCAATAGCCAAAGGGGAAGCCATACCAGCTTTACTGCAAGCAATGAAGCCAGCAGAAGGGACCAGAGAGCAAGTTCACCACATTCACCACCCAAACGTGCTTTAGTTGGTATAAAGCAATCAAATTACCCTCTTGCCTTTTCCCAAGTCTAAACCAGATTACAAGCATGATGCCAGGACTATACTGTTCTTGTACCCTGATGTCAGGGGAACAAACTGGTAGAAAGAGAGAGGGCTCGAATCAAAACAAACACTAGCATATTAACAGTAAAAAAAAAAGTGCAAATACCTGAAAGGAAAATACTCTGGTCCAAATACTTAGAGAAAAATATTCAAGGAAAAGCAAGCACTGCATCTATTTTTGTCTTGTGTAAGTGGTCTATACTACTTCCATCTCATCTCAGAAAATTAAAAGACTACTTTTACCTGCCAGCAGGACAGACACTCATGTTACAGCTCTAAAGTACAGACCAGCTATTTGCTATGCAGCTCATTAGCTTCATGAAGTCTCACGCTAAACCCATCCTCCACCCGTCCTTAATCTCTCAGCTGGTTACTTAGCACGGCAGGAATGAAGGCCAGAAGGGAGGCAAGTTACACAGCAGTGAGTGGGCTGTTAGCTGTGTGTCTGCTCTCACACTATGGAGTCCAGACAAATTCCTTCACTTGGCTTAAGATGCAAGTTCCAGGCCCACCTGAGTGTGTTCAGAGAGCACAGGTGCTTTTTTAAAAGCCTCACTGTGCAATTACCCTAAAAGAGAGTACTACAAAATACGGAATCTTCACACAATGTTAGTACAGCTTCAGTTTTGCTCAGAAATTGATCAGTTCAAGGCTGCAAGACACAAAACTTTTTGCTTAATGATGTTACTAACATCCTGTTTTGAACAAACTCAGGAATGCATGCTGTCCTTTCACAAGATGCGTTTGATCAGAGGAAAGAACTGCCTGGTTGTCATGCTGAAGAACATGAATAGCACAAAGGCAGCTGAAGATTGTTGTGCTTTGAGACATCCTGTTGTGATTAGATATCCATTACTACAGACAAAGAGATCAGTGACCTACTGATCACATTTCAGAACTGTGGAGTACATTTTCTCATGTTCTGCACAGCAAGTGAACTGCTATCCACAGAACTCTCTTCTTCCTCTAGTAAGCTGGTAGAGATGTGCCCTGGAACACTCCTCATGAGACAGCAGGGAGTCACAGGCTTTACTGTAATCCAGTAATCCATTAACTCCTTGTCCTCATAAAGGAAAACACACAGAAGTGCACACAGCATTTCCTAAATCCTATCATAAATTCTAATTGCAGGAATTTTAATACAAGTTTAAATAATTTTAAATGCCTACCATGTTTTTCTAACTAGGCACCACATGCTAAGGAAAACACAGCTCTTAACTGTGAAAGACTTCTGAGGAGCAACTAGATTAATAGCTTGAGACCAGATGAACTGAAACCCTACATTATACATAAAACATCTATGTCATAAAGTCACTCAGCTATGTGGCATTTCAGTTTACAAAATTACATTGATTCCTATCAAAAGGCAAGCTTTAAGTCAAGAAGAAATGCAAAACCAGAAATGCAAGATTAGGCTACTATATAAAGCAGCTCTTCCTCCTTCCTGGACTGAGTATTAAGTAATAATTTCCTTGAACAGTATTTCCACACTGCTTCAACAGGGTAAGGCACTGTTTGCATTCACTTACTACAAGTCACTGTGGACTCTCTTATAAGGTTCAGCTCACCTTAGAATAGCAGAACAGTCTGAGACTTATCCAAAGCCTCCTAGCTTTAACTATCACTTCTAAACTACTCCAAGTACCTTAATATAAATTCTATACAAGCTCACAAATTAATGCAGGTATGTAGTGGTCTCTGCAATTGTCCTTAATTTCCTCTTACTAGTCCTGATGAGCAGGCCTTACCCTAAGAATTTCATTCAGCAGATTTTACATTCTCCAGTGTCTCTAATGTAGATGTTGGATGCCACATGGAAGATTCTAGTTCTTTACTACCTCTCATCTATTAATTATCATCTTTGCCTACTCTCCTCCTTCCTCAGCCAAACATGCACAAAATGAACAAATGTAGAAAAACAACAGAACTAAAAAAAAAAAAAACCAAAAAACAAAACCACCACCACCCAGGCAACCAACCAAATACTCTAAAAACTCCAGACCCTCAATGTTGCATGAAATTACCAGGAAAAAAAAGTGAAGGCAACATTCCATTAAGTCACTAGAAAAATGCTGAGGTAGAAGCCACGGGCAGAACACTTGTTTCTTTTTTATACATCCTCCTCAGATTAATCTAATGCCAATTGTGTTTTCCTTAAATCACTCTCCTGCAAATAGTAGCAAGTGATGCAAGACTTAGTGCTTATTATAGCTCTAAGCAGCACATTCTCAGGGTTTTTTCAGGCCAGAAACTGTCCATATTAGATGAGTGGTCATAGTTCTGCAAGAGAACAGGAGAGAAAACAAAGATGCCTCACTTCACATTTATTCTTAGAGTACTTAAGCTCTGAAGAAAGAGATGCAATTGACTGTCTACAGAAGCAACTCAAGTCCTAGCTTTAGAACTATACCCAATGCAAATAACCTGCACATCAAAAGGAGCAATGTGGTAGCTTTAGCCTACATGCTGAAAGCCCTACTACAGACATACAGTTCTAAAATAAACTATATGTGCCCAGTTTGCCCTTTGTGAAGTCTTCTTCACTGTGTGACTCTTCTCAGGGATAACAAATAATTCCATACATACCCATGTGTTAACTTAATTCATATGCCTGCCCCTCCCACATGCAGAGGTAATGCACTCTATCTACCAACCAGTTGAAAGGGTGATCACCATATGATGAATTTCATGAACCAGCCTTCTCTAATCCTCACTTGCTTAACCCTAACTTGAAGTACCAGTTCCAAATTCAGCCAAGCAAAAGCTACTGAAGTCAGACATCAAACAGCAGCAGTCTCTGGACGCTCTGTCTGATACAAAGCAGAATGACTACATTAACTTCTATGAGATAAGATGCACCTTAGTTTAACATACCTGCTGGGCTTTATTTAACAAAAATGTCAACCCAAAGAAGGAACAGTATCTTGGAACAAAACATCAACAGTTGTATAAAGAATTAAATGAATTTTTCCTTCCTCATCTTTTAAAGGTCACATGAAAAGGTAAGAAACTTTATCTAGAGTAGTGAGGGAAACATCTTTGCCCCTGCAAGCCTGTGGCAAAAGCAGCTTCTGCCTCTGTGTAGGTCTATTCCACCAACTCAAGAGCAGATGACTTCCCAGTGTCACAGTGCAGAAGACTGCTATCAGCAGTAACTACACTTAATATCATAAAAACTATTTTTATACCACCTTTGCAAAGGAGAAAGGCAAGCTCTCCTAGTTTTCAGGATGAAAAGGAAATACTGTTGTTGCAACAAAATACGCTGTGACAAATGACTTAATACTTCACCTGCATATAAGCATAAAGTTGTTCTGAGAAAGACATGAAAACTGACTCCTGATGATGTCTCTGTCAGCTAAGACAGCTGGAGAGTTTACAATACACCATCCTGCATTTCAGTAGCTCTGCAGCACACACACAAAAAACTTTAACACACTACCTTTAGAGTATTTCTTGCAGGAACCCATATGCTTATAAGCACATGGACCTGTTTAGATTTTGGTTCATGAGGCACACCATCCAAGCAGCAACAAGATTTGGTCCTGACCTCAACTCCTAAGTCTGGATGTCACTTCAACAAACCTCAACTTCAGCAAGGCTTCTGACCCCATCTCCCATAACATCCTAACAGGGAAGCTCAGGAAGTAGGGGTTAAATGAGCAGACAGTGAGGTGGATTGAGAACTGGCTGAACTCCTGAGCTGTGGTCAGCAGTACAGAGTCTAGTTGGAGGCCTGGAGCTCGTGATGTTCCCCAGGGGTCATGACTGGGTTCAGTCTTGCTCATCATCTTCATCAATTACCTGGAAAAGGGTCAGAGTGGACCCTACGCCAGTGTGCTGATGATGCAAAAAGAGAAGGAGAGAATGACAATTTTCAGTGAGATCTGGGCAGGCCAAAGAGCTGGACAGAGGGAAACCTCATTAAGTTCAACTAGAGCAAATGCAGAGTCCTACACTTGGGGAGGAGTAACATCCTGTAACAGTACAAGTCAAGGGCTAACCTGCTGAAAACCAGCTCCACAGAACAGGCCCTGGGAGTGCTGGTGGACAAGCTCACCATGAACCAGCAATGTGTCCTCATAGCCAAAAAGGCAAACCATACACAAAACAAAATGTACAGGAGGCTGCCCTGAAACAAAATTCTGGAGAGCTATTAGTAGCTGCAAAAGAATTCATTTTCTTGTATCATCATATTTGGAAAAATCACGTGAGTTGCAAAAATGAATATTTTACTTTAAAAACACCTCACTCAGTATTGCAGTCAAGAGCAAAGGCAAAGCATTCAGAACCACTTCGGCCCCTAACAATACAACTGCTGCTACAAGCTGCATGCTGACTTCTCAATGAGCAGCTTTACAGACTTCTGAGAAATCACTGAATTTTAAGCAGAATTTTTAAATCATGTTGAAAGCAATTCTTGTATTTAAAGCCATATTTGGCAGAGAAGCATTTAACACAGAGATAAGGAAGTTTAATAGATAGCCCACAAAGCCAAAACCATGTTAATTGACACAGAAGTGAGAATCAACCTCTCAACTATTATAGACAGACTGGGAGCCATTCTTTCTCCCCCTTACTCTGCTCTCGTTAGACTCCATCTGGAGTACTGTGTGCAGTTCTGGAACCCTCAGCACAGGAAGGACATGGAAGTGTTGGAGCAGGTCCAGAGGAGTGCCACGAAGATGCTGAGAGGGCTGCAGCAGCTCTGCTGTGAGGACAGGCTGAGAGAGTCTGGGCTCTGCAGCCTGGAGAAGAGAAGGCTTCCAGGAGACCTGGATCTGAAGTGGGCTCCAGGAAGGCTGGGGAAGGACTACTGACAAGGTCTTGGAATGCCAGGACAAGGGGCAATGAGTTTAAACTGGAAAAGGGAAGATTTAGACTGGATGTTAGGAGTAAGTTCTTTATAGTGAGGGTGTTGAGACACTGGAACAGTTGTGGTTGCTCCCTCCCTGGAGGTGTTCAAGGCCAGGTTGGAGGAGGCCTTGAGTGACCTGTACTAGTGGGAGGTGTCCCTGCCTATGGTAGGGGGTTGGAACTGGATGATCTTTGAGGTCCCTTCCAACCTTACCAGTCTACGAGTCTATGATTCGGCATCAACTACAATTGGAAGCACTAAAAATTGCTAACAAGCCTGTAACAGACTGGGCAAGACGAGTGACACTCTCAGATCTCTAAGAAAATAAACTTGTTAGAGTATGAAGCATAGCTTAGTGCTGCAGATTCTGTAGGTACAAACACCCAAGAAAAGAGTGGATGTAACAAGATGAAGCATTTCCACAGGCAGACAGTCTAAATTTACTTCAGTATGCCCCTGCAGTTTAGTTTATGTTATTATCTTGAAATCACACGTGTGCATCCAGCTGAGCACAGTCAGCAACTGTATTTTCATTTCGGCAGCATATCTAACGCAGACTCCTCATCGGTGCAAGTTTTTTCATACCTCCCCCCAAACACAGGCTATGTTTCAACATTTCTCATAATCTGGAAAGGCTGTAGGTAAACTAAAAAGCATCAGGGCCTTGTGGCACCACTGCAGTGAGAAATTAATCCAAAGCCAGTATGAAGACTGAAATTCAGAATGCCAGCAGACATTTTACACATCAGTGCAAGTGGCAGATCTTCAGTCCAATTTTAAGGCCAGAAACAGAGGTTAAGAGTTGCACTTGGTGTCCACCTTCCTTCCCATTTCTGAACAGGAATGTCTGTTTAAGATGTCCAAGATGTATTCACTTTAAGAGCTGTTGTTTTTCCGTCTTGACAAATATCTAATTCCCACTGATGAGGGAATGAAGCCTCCAAAGTACAATCTCTAGAGGGTGCTCTCAAATATCCTGGGGAATCTTAGTCAGTCCTGGGAGCTCACTTGAAGGAAGATGGTTCAGATGCTACCAGAGGGCTATGTGGAAGTTGCACAGATCACCTGCTAATGGGAACTATCAGCCTTTTTGCAGCTATTTAGAAGATAGAGTTACTTTCTTCATTATGAAGATGAAAAAGACACAAAAGCAATTACAGATACCAAACAGCTCCCTAGATAGGAACAAAACATTTGAGAAACATCAATATTTATTTAAACAGTGAAACTGTAAGCATTTTCTTTGTTTGGCTAGAGAGTTACATCTTTGTCACTCCTGCAGACAGAGGTTGAGGAGTTTGTTGTTCAATGTGGACAGAGAGGTGGTTGTTCCATCAGACTTCCCACAGTGCCTATGCACTGGCAAGCCCGGGGGGGAGTCAGTAGTTAATTTGTTCTACTCTACTCCCTTCAACCTAGTTAGTTATTCCACATCTCTAAACCTAGGTGAGGAACCAAAGAGCTCGAATGTTTCTCTTGTATTCCCTTCCACCGAATTCTAATGAAAACAATATTGGTGTTAATCAACCCAAAAACATAAGACATTGAAGAATAAAATCATATTACTTCTAGTTAAGTGACTGAAAACACTTAAAAAAAAAAAAAAGTGGGCAGAGACAACAGTAAGTCTTCTTAAATACTGTGACAGCAGGTGAAACTGTTACATGTACAGGGCAAAATTCTCAGTAAATAGCTGGGCCAACCATCAGAGCACAGGAGCATCCACCCAACTTTGACCTGATGCACCAGACAGGCCTTCTACACATACAGGATGTCTGCCAGTGATAGGACTAAGGGAACTGGGGCAAAATTACAAGTGGGTAGATTCAGACTGGATGACAGGAAAAAGTTTTTCATCATAAGGGTGCTGAGACACTGGAACAAGTTGCCCAGGGAGGTGGTGGAAGTCCCATCCCTTGAAGTTCTGAAGGCCAGGTTGGATGTGGCTTTGAGCAACCTGATCCAGTGTTAAGTGTCCCTGCCTGTGGTAGGAGGGGTGGAACTAGATGATCCTTGAGGTCTCTTCCAGCCCTGACAGTTTTGTGATTCTATGATACAGGAGTGAAGCCTAAAGAAATCTAAGGCCCTGTTCAGAAAGAATACTACAACAGCATGTCATAAGGAACATGAATAACCTTGAATTTTAAACACAAAGCTCCTGGAAGTTTTAAACATCTGAATTTACTTCAAGGGATCTCTAAATTGAAACAAACTCATTTTATTGGTGCAATTTTCTCTTCATTCTATTAGAAGCCATCGAGATGAAGAGCTTTCTAAGCTGGTTCTCTCTCAACACAAGCCTGGTAAGATCATCCTAATTTGCATTAAAAAGAATTCGCCAAATCCACTTTCATCCATTAGATAGAAAACCTCACTGCCATAGCTTTTAAAGTAGCCTCAAGTAATCTGCAGACACACACTGGTGGACAAAATAAAGCTGTTTCATCACAGCAACCACAGTGACCTTAGCCCTTCCCCGGGCAATTTCTGCCACATCATACACTTAGATCTCCAACTCAGATTAATATTAAACTGCTATCACATGCAATTCTCAGTCAAAAAAATGGAAGCTGAGCACTGAAGGGTGCCCCCAGACATGCATCTTCCCTCTGTCTCCCCAAGCAGCAGCAGCTCTGTATCCTGCTCTCTGCGTTGCATACCGGTAGGCACGCTGCCCGCTCTCCCCTCCGGGGGACACTCACTCACACCCTTCCCCATCCCGTTTTGGATGGCAGAGGACCAGAAAGCTCGTTTCTGTCAATGCAGATTTCTCCAGCGCATCTAAGCCGAGCCCAAGCATACCCGGGGCAGGCCCTGCTCGCAGGCCCTCTAACAGAGGCCTGCTTTCCATCAGTGACGTTCTCCATCGAGAGCCGTTCGCGAACTCGCTCGCTGCCCAGGCACGCCTCTCCCCGGGCGGCCACAAACCCACCGCACTCCCGATACCCGCCGGCTCCGCTTCCGCGCCTTAGAAACAACGGCGACGGTGGGCACCGTCACCTCTGTCAAACCCGGTTCCGCCGGGGCTGACACCCCAGCCCCACTGCGCGACGCCGAGGGAAAGGAGGTAGAAGGAAAACTCCCAGCTGAGCCCCTCGAAAGGCGCAAACCCACCCAAACCCACAGCCGAGGGCAGCTCCCCCCGCGCCGCCTCCCCCGCCGCCCCCCGGGGCGCGTCGCCATTTCGTGAGGCGGCAGCGCGGCGAGCCCGCTGCGGGCATAGCGGGAGGAGGAGGGGGGCACTGCGGAGGGAATTGAGGGAAAACGGCTCCGGCCTCACGGCCCCTGGCAACGACCGGCCCGGACCGGACCGGCCCAGGCCCCGGCCCAGCCCCGCCGCGTCTTAGCCGCCACTCACAGTTCCGGATATCGGAGATGAAGACCGCCAGGCCGCGCATCCCATCGCCCTTCGAGACGGCAGGCATGGTGGCGAGCGATCCGGGCCGCCCTGCGACGCGCCAACCCCCCACAAGAAGCCCGGCAGCCGCCGCCCGCTCTCCCCGCGGGGCTCTTCAGGCCGCTGCTGCCGCCGCCGCCTCTGCAGCGCGCACGCGCCGGGACGGCTCCCGCGCCCCCGCCAGCGACGGCCGCGCGAGACTCTGGCGCCCCCTGCCGTGCAGGGGAGGGTGCGCCGCGGGCCTCCAGGGGCCTCCTCGCAGCCGCCGCCGTCTGAAGGCAACTCGGGCCCGGGCCTCTGCCCAGGGCGTCCCCGCAGGAGCCCAGGCGATGCCGGGAGGGCTGGCTGCTTGGGGGCTGGACCCCCCACCACGAGCGGTGCTGGGACGCGACTACCAGCTACCGCCATTAAACCGGCCCAGGCCGCCGTGAGGGTTGGAGGGCAGGCGGCACCTCCCCGTGAGGGGTCAGCAGGGCGGCTTCAGCCGCTGGATCCGCCCGCGGGTGAAGCCACTGCAGCGTTCCTGCTTGGGCTCTCCTTCTGCCCCTAGTGATCCACGAGAGATACCATCTCTGAAGGAGGCTTGATTTCCAAGTGCCTTAGAGGAGGGAGAGGGATGGCAGATCAGGAGACAAGGACATTTCACTTCATCGGTAAGCCTCGGGCAGTCTGATGACCTGGGATGTTGCATTTCTGCATCAAAAGTAGTATGGCCAGCAGGACAGGGAGGGGATTCTGTATCCAGTTCTGCTGTCCCCAGTATAAGAAGGAGCTGGAGCTGGTCCAGAGGAGGCCATGGGGATGCTCAGAGGGCTGGAGAACCTCCTCTGTGGGGACAGGCTGGCAGGGTTGGGGCTGTGCAGCCTGCAGAAGGCTGCAGGCAGACCTTAGAGCAGCCCTCCAGTACCTGAAGGTACTCCAGGAGAGCTGGAGAGGGACTTGACAAGAGCTTGTCGTGATAGAAGGAGATGGAATAGATTGAAACTTGAGGAGAGCAGATTTAGACTGGAGATCAGGAAGAAACTCTTAACACTGAGGGTGGTGAGACACTGGAACAGGTTGCCCAAGATGGTCCTGGATGTGCCCTCCCTGAAGGTGTTCAAGGCCAGGCTGGGTGAGGCCTTGAGCAGCCAAGGCTAGTCAAAGGTGTTTCTAGGGCCCGTGGCACAGGGTTGGAACTAAATGATCTTTAAGTTCAAGAGGGACAGGGATCTACTTGAGAGAGTCCAAGGGAGGGCTACAAGGATGCTGAAGGAACTGCAGCACTGCCTGAGGAGGAGAGGCTGAGAGCCTTGGGGCTGAGAGTCTGAGGAGGAGAAGGCTGAGAGGGATCTGATAAATCATCTGAGGGCTGGGGGTCAGGAAGGGAGGGACAGGGACAGGCTCTGCTCACTTGTGCCCTGGCATAGGATAAGAGGCAACAGATGGAAGCTGCAGCACAGGAGGTTCCACCTCAACACAAGGGGTAACTTCTTTACTGTAAGGCTCCCAGAGCCCTGGCACAGGCTGCCCAGAAATGCAGTGGAGTCTCCTTCTGTGGAGCCTTTCCAGCCCTGTCTGGATGTGTTCCTGTGCAACCTGTGCTAGATTATATTCAAAGATCTCCAGACGCCTAACAACACCCTGTGGTCCCTTTCAATCCAAACCATTCTATGATTCTGTGTTTCTAAATTGTGGAGATCAGGGCATAGACTCTCTAGTATGATCCATAAGACCTTGCTTTCCACTGAGCTGACTGAGGCTGTGCCTCAGTGCACCAGCTCAAAAGGATCCTGAAAACGGTGCACAGGATCTACTTCATGTACCCTGTGTAGTCACTGGACTTTTGCCACTCCAAGAGCTGCCATATGAACCAGTGCCTAGGTGGCCAAGAAGGCAAACAGCGTCCTGGCCTGGATCAGCAACAGTGTGGCCAGCACTAGTAGGGCAGGGATCATCCCTCTCTGCTTGACAAAGATAAGGCTTGTACCTCCAATACTCAGTTCAGTTTTGGACTCCTCACTCCAAGAAGGACATTGAAGTGCTGGAGTGGGTCCAGAGAAGCAACCAGCAGCAAAGCTGGTGAATGGTCTGGAGTACAAGGCTGGTGAGGAATACAAGGATGGAGGGACCTAGGGGTGTTTAACCTGCAGAAGAGGAGGCTGAGTGGAGACATCATTGTTCTCTATAGCTCCCTGAGAGCAGGTTGGAGCCAGGTGGGGTTGGTCTCTTCCTGTGCTGAGGGCTCCAGAACTGCACACAGTACTCCAGCTGGGGTCTGAAGAGAGCAGAGCAAATGGGCAGAATCCACTTCCTTGCCCTACTGCCCACACTGCTCTTGCTGCAGCCTAGCACACAGTTGCTGTCTGGGCTGCACTCACACTGCAGCCTCATGTGGAGATTTTCATCACCCCAGACCCCCAGGGCCTGTTCCTCAGGGCTGCTCTCAGCCATTCCTCACCCAGCCTGGAGATGTGCTTGGGATTGTGCCTACCCGGGTGCAGGACCTTACACTTGGCCTTGTTGAATGTCATGAGGTTGGCCTGGGCACAGCTCTGCAGCCTGTCCAGAAAGACACTCAGTCTTGATCTGACTCTGTTAAATTCACTGTTTATTTTTTTCCTGGTTAATCCTCCTCATTTACAGTTTGCATCTTGTTTAGCTTTACTAAGCTCCAATGCCTTTGAGTTGATGATAGACTTTTCTCCCATGGATAAAGAACTGCATAGTGCTTGGTTCTATCTCTCTGATACTGGCTGCACACCTCAGGTCATCTCTCAAATGCCTGTTCTGTGTGGTTTTTAGATGTGTTGTTAGATGACTGCTTTTTATTTGTGCCAGTATCTATTAGAGAGACAAGATGACAGCACGTGGGAGTCACTCATATGTCTGTTTCTCCCTGGATCCAGAGAATTTGAGTTGAATAGAAGACTACTTGTGCATGATGGCCTGTATTTGCACAACTAGTCTTCTATTCAACTCAGATTCTCTGCATCTGTAAGGTTACATTAAAATATTTCTGCTTTTTTTATAGCTTTACAAGCAGATTTTGCTGCTTAACAGCAATTTCTGTTTACTTTTGGAGTAAAAAAAAACTTAAGATGTCACCAGGTAGGAGATTCTGGTTTAGGAAAAGGAAAAAAAAAAAAAAAGTATATATTTTTTGAGTTAGCCAAAATGTTGAACTGATGTCTACTCCTAAGAGCACAGTGACACCTAAAGGCTGAGCACACCAGTCCTGTCTGGCTGCACTGCAGCCTATGCTGCAAGTCATACAGGTAAACTTCAACTTCTCTTGAAGTAGTGCCTTAAATACTGCTACCAGAATCAGTGGCAGTATCAAGGTAAGCAAAGGCTGCAAGTTCTGCTTGGGAACTGGGGTAAAGACTCAAGTGGTGAACCCATGTGGAGCTCTCTAGTTTTGTAACTATACTGCTGAATATTTCCTTTGAAGTGGCTCAGTATGCAGTACACATAGAATCATAGCATGGTAAGGTTGGAAGGGACCTCAAGGATCATCTAGTTCCAACCCCCTGCCATAGGCAGGGACACCTCCCACTAGCACAGGTCAATCAAGGCCTCATCCAACGATCGGAAG